>JAOYSI010000863.1:0-17032 GCA_025775065.1 Hiodon alosoides
CGCGTTTCCCATCCTGAAGCTGTTGTCGCTCTCTCTCCCTACGCAGGCAGCGTTGAACGTACTGAAGCTGTTGTCGCTCTCTCTCCCTACGCAGGCCGCGTTGAATGTACTGAAGCTGTTGTCGCTCTCTCTCCCTACGCAGGCCGCGTTGAACGTACTGAAGCTGTTTCGCTCGCTCTCCCTATGCAGGCCGCGTTGAACGTACTGAAGCTGTTGTCTCTGTCTCTCTCCCTGCGCCGGCCGCGTTGAATGTACTGAAGCTGTTGTTGCCGTCTCTCCCTACGCAGGCCGCGTTGAACGTACTGAAGCTGTTGTCGGAGCTGGACCAGCAGCCCAGCGACAGGACAGGAAATGGACCAATCTCTGGGTCAGTTCCCCGGACTGAGGTTAGAGAGGGAAGGCCGTGATGTGCTAATGTCTAGTTAACATTTTACCCTGAAGGACCACTGAACTACAGTTTGTATCTGTAACAGGACCGTTTTCGGATGCTTTTTAACTCACTCTCGGAAATTCTAGGAAATCCTCTAAATGTTCTAGAAGTGTTCAGTTTGAAGGAATAGTTATTATACGGTTATATTTGTGAAAGTCATTATACGACTTATTATAGTTATTCTTTTATACCCTACAAAATACAATTGATGAATGTGGAATGGCAGTTCAAAGCTAGCCTGTGATGGTGTTAATTACTTAATGAGTTATACATCATACAGAATTGGCCTTGCGCTGGAGAATTAGCCTAGCTCGGCGCCTTTTCGGTTATACTGAAACTTTATTACTTTTTTAAGGTTACATACTGTTTTTGTTCATAAGACATAATTACACCTGGGATCAAATTGGCGATGTCCACCAGATGCCAGTATTTTTCAGATGCCTTCGTCGTAAACGCAGTGGCATGGGAGATTTCTGTTATTGTAAAGTCTATTGGAAATGGGGAAAAGGTATCAAAGCAATGTGTACAGACTCTCCTGACTGGCTGACTCTGTCCATATGGTCGTTTTAAATCCGACATTATAATGGTACACATTACAGTGTCAAAACATTTTTATAATTTTACGAAAAGTAAAATCAACCCATATTTCAGGTTTCACTGTATTCAGGTCAGTATAGTCAAATGTATAAATGTGTGCCATGGGTAAAGTGCACAGCCTGAGACCTTTGGAGTTTACAGGGTTCAATCCAGCTTATGTCATGTGACCGGGAGAGCACAACAGCGGTGCCACATTTTACAGAGCGTCACCCAGGCTGGGGTGGGTAAGAGGGAATCAGTAGGGTTTCTCTCAGCTTGTCGCTAACAAGCATCTAAGAGGGGATTGCACTAGACCAATCATTCTACATCCTAACCTTCTCTATGTGTGGTTCCTGTGGAGGCGAGATGCTGTGACACAAAGTGGAAATCCAAAATATTGTAGAAAACACAAAAAATTATTGGTAAAAAAAGTGTGTGTGTGTATATTTAACCATATACAGTGTAAATATAATTTACATTTAAATTATATTGTTTATAAATATAATTAAAAATGTAAAATCAATACATTCACAGTTATTACATTTTTTGAGACCAAAAAAAAAGATAAAAATTAAAGCAACAGTTGCTAGCAAATATTTGCAAAGTACATTTTAAACATTTTGGACATTTTGACTATATCACTCATAGGTCTCCATGACAGACAATACATTCACTGTCTGTGACACCCGGATCCACTTAACCATAACACTTTACTTCATTCAAGTTCACACGCATACCTGCACACACCTGCTCGTCTGATTCACCAGTATCACAGAGAGTGTAACTATTGAACCTTTCTCTATTTCTCTGTTTGCTTCTAAATCTGAAACCAATCCAAAAGGATCTCATTGAATCCAGAATAACCGATATCAGTACCCATACTGCTAGTTCTGAACACCTGACTTTCATAAGTGCCCAGTTACCACAGTGTGTAAGAAAATCAACAGCTCTGTGAAGTGGTTGTCCAGTTGACTGTCCTGAGCACATGCTGAAAAATGTTTCAGCCCGGTCATCCTTGTTAGTACATGTAGGTGATGTTGGCAACTGTTTACTGAAGCTAAACGTTTGCTTTTGCCTCCCGTAGATGTGGCAAGCAGGGAATCGAAGGTGACTGTCTCCTTAAACAGACAAACACAAGCACCCTGGGACAGACCCTGGATGGTGCAGTGTAGACGCCGTTCAACCTTGGGAGGTTGACTTAAAAGAGAAAAATCTAACACTGTGTCCCGCAACTCAACTGTTTGAGGGCCACCGTTTCATACGGTGTCTAAATCACCATGGTTGCTGTTATAAAATATGAAGGTAAAGAAAATGGATTCTAGGTTTTTTTTTCGGTCCCCCCCTCCCCGAATGTTGTTATTGTATAATGTCAGTTACATTTATTTTATTTTTTTTTTGTCTAGGAAATAGTTTTCATAAATTATCTGCTTCATATCTGAACATGTGCTGATAATGAATGTTCTCTGATGTACCTTTATGAGAACAGTAAAGAAATGTGAATTTTTTTTTAGTAAATAAGTATATTTTGTTTTGGTTTTTCCTAGGCGAAATTGGAGTATTACTTTTTGTCTTTTAACCACAGTGTTAAGTTCAGTGTACGAGTTGGTACAGTGCAGTATGGGCCCATTGAAGAACATGACAACACTTGAAGGCCACTGTTGATTTTACCTGAGTGCTTTAACAGAAACGAGCAAACAAAAAAAGTGTTTATCTACATTTCCATGTAGGCTGAAAAAGGTTTTTGTGACTAAATGTACCATCTGTGATGTCCTGTGATATTGCCCCACCCGCCCCTGTCCCCTACCTTTCCCTGATTTTGGGGGGTAATAAAGGTTACTGCTTCGTGTGGTCCCTTCTGTCTCTTGCCCTGACGCCTCTGCTCTGCATTGTAAACCATCAGCTTTCTGCTCCCCATGGAATGTGAGTAAAACACACAATCTAGTGGTTTGTGCGTTTGCGTTGTGCGTGTGCGCATTGTATTTTTGTGTTGCTGAGCTGAAACAGTTGGCATTCCCGTATAGCCACACTATAATCCCAAGGTTACATGTCAAGGTAAATGGATTGTATGTTTAACCAAAGAAAATAAACATAGAAAGCTACCTAGGGTCTGTGGAATGAGGCCCAGTGAACATGTGACATTCACACGCATGAAAATCTGGGAAATTTTTGTCATTTACTTTCTGACTGAAGCTTCAATATAAGGGGAGGGGCGGTGTTGATGCTTCGTGAGAGGTTGTTTTGGGTGTCCTGTGACTGAACAAACATTCAGAAGAGTGTTCGATCACTCCGTTTGTAGTAACACGCTCAGCAGTCAGCAGCTCTACCTTGCCTTCTGTCAACCGTCTTGCTCACATGGCATTTCCACTGAAGCTCAGGCCCAGTGCCAGCAGAATACCTTTGGTATCTTAATGAAGTCCATTCAGACACCATGAGATGACATGAGTCTGATATATAGGTCAACCTCAAACTACGTAATGCGACTCACTCAAGGTTCTTGCCGTGTGTAAATGGACACATTTTTTTTCAGGTTGGGAAAATGACAGTGTTTTGTTTATATCCGCAGAGCAGATTCTCTGGGTTGCTTTACGCTTCTGGCTGACCACGCCACTACAGCTTCACACGATTCCACAGAGTTTGGCAGAGCTGGTTTAGGCTGCTCAGTGCCTCTCCTGTCGTAATACAGCTTCTACGATAGAGGAACATATGTCCACTGAGTGGGGAGTGAACACTACATTTCCCAGGAAGAAGGTTTGGGCTACGTTCACAGCGCTGACACCCGATTCAAGCTGCCGGGGGATCACAGTGCCTTGTGGTGTTAGGCTGCTGCCAGGTAGCAGTTGCTAGGCCGTCTCCAGATCTTCCGCTCGCCGACCACAAGTTAAGTATAGAAATGTGGTTGTGTTGATTCAGTAAAAGACGGTTTGGTGGTCTAATAGCTCCGGATGAATGAAACCCAGTAAGAGAAGCCTTGAGAAATAAAAACCCCTTGACAGGAAGCACGTGTCCGTCCAGTGCAGTGCCGTGTTAAATGCAAGGCTATATTTTCTATTCACAGCTGACTGGAAGCTACAGAAGTTACTAGTGTTTTCAATTTTTCAGTGTTTTGTGTTTAGGGTTTGGTGTAAAGTCTGGCTAGGCCTGGTTAGTGGGCTGTACAGGACCTCTGCCCTGCGAACAACATGCCGTCATGTCCCTAGCTGGGATTCCAGTGAATGGGTGCCCCTGTCATTCCCTGCCCTGTTATTGTAGTTTCTGTATGACTGCTCGCTCACTGGAATTAAATAAATCCACTCTTTTCACATATATAGGCCCCAAAAGGCCCATCGGCCCAAACGCTTAAACTAACACATTGTTTAATGGAGGGCCAGTGCGGAACAAACCATCTTTTAATAATCTGGCCCGTTAGAGTAGATGATTCGCATTTCAGCCGTTAGCAATGCCGTTTGATCCGGAATGTCCTGCCCTGACCTGACTCTTATGCCCGGCTTCCATACGCATTGGTCACGTACGCGCTCCACATGCTCTCTGCTTGCTCCGACAGCCCTCCTTTGGTTAAGGCATTTCAGGTTTAGCACAGCTACAATAACAGACCATGCAGGCACATAAAAATACCTGTGATTGATGAGGGTCATTTTCAGCTCCATCAGACAGTAATTATTTCCCCTGGAGCTGGCTTGTAAGTGCTTGTCACTGTGCTGGTACTACACTAGTGAAACTAGTGGTTTAGTGGTTACGGTGTTAGGGTCATAACCCAAAGCCTGGTTCATATCCCACCCCAAATGTTGTATTGTCGATCGAGGTAACTGCGTTGGAATTGCTTCAGTTGGCACATCTAGCTGAATACATTTTGAAAAAACGCCTTGGATAAAAGTGTCTGCTTAGCAGTCTAAGCAAGTTTAGTGTAAGATCTGTGGACTGAAATTGAGATTTCTTTACCTCAGGGTTACAACCATGTCGACAAAGGAATTTTTTTTATACCATTGGTTTGCAATGTGTGCCCTTATTAAAGGAAAATGGGTGAGAGAGAACACTGCCTCTCATACTTCTGCAGTAACATACTTGACCTAAAAGGGAAAAAAAGCTCAAATTCTACAACAGGGTTGTATGCTGAAACTCTTTTTTTCTTCATTCTAAAACATCTGCCAGGCTAATGATGGCTAATGAAATACAAAGCAATGGACAGGCATTAACAGTAACAATAACATAAACCTGATTAGCCTGTACAGAATGTCTGAGAACTAGGGCAACAGGCTTTTCTCAGTGTATACGGTTATTCTGATAGTTTGTATGGAACCAATAAAGGCAAATGCCTAACTATCAAGATTACATTAACAGAAACGGGCCAAGAGATGAGTAGGGAAACATGTTTGTAATGAGATACAAGACATTTTTAATAGTGTTGATTCCACAAGCATGTTGTCATGTAGGCATTTTGATGCTGTCCTGCCCATTAAACAATCATTTATTTGAAATCACCTTAGTACGGGTAAATATCTACTTTACGCCCGGTTTACAAAATTATTCTGTTGATGTGAGGTAGGACCCAAGTGCAAAGTTTATTACAGAGTCGTTATATCAGTACAAAAGGGTGATCCAATGTCGAGGTCAATACAAGGGAAAAGGGCAATAAAGGAAATCCAGAGAACAGTCGAAAACAGGTAAACATGCACAGGGTCCAAACATAGAGGATCAATCGCGCATAAATTCTCAGAAATGTTACTAGGAAAAGAAACAAGACTATTCAAAGACTACAGGGACAAACGAGGTATACATACAGGTAACATGATTACCAATAAAACAAGGAACAGGTGTGAACAATTAACAAATCATGAAACATAAAACACGTGCGAATCCTAAACGGATGTAGTTATACACATTTGGTCAGATACATGCGGTAAAATTAGCGATAATACTACCTGTAATATTTTCTGGATTAGGCGCCGATTCGACACTCTATGGTGACCAATATTAAGGACTATGTATATAGATAGAAATCATTATAGCACATGTTTTAGTAGAGCTCCAATGCGCACGTGGAACAGAAAGTTTTGCGTGATGTAACCTCCGAGTATGCTGCTGATTGCAGGGGATTTAACATTGTAGAAGAAGCACAATAGTACAAAATGTATGAGTGTTATAAGGCACAGCTATGCCACATTGTTAAGATTACACACAGGTACAGGTGAAAAGCCACGCGAAACCCGTGAAACCGAGGTTATGCAGACTATGGTCTATTTAAACGGCGTTTCAAAACGAAATTAATTAGTTCAACGGAGGACGTCACCAGACGCACTTTGGACTCAACCGAATAAAGAGTTCAGTATTTTTTCTTTTTTTAAATAGATATGACGTTGTAGCATGTGAAGTGGAAAATATGCTAACTTCTAGTTGGTAAAAAAAATAAAATTAAACTATAGTTTGTGTGCAGCCAGTTGTATCTACAAACCTACTACACGGATCAACCCCAATAGGCAAAACAAAATAAGAGGGCAGTGGACTGCGATATAATACTTTTAAAATACATTTATTTGAGCTAAGTGGAATTAAATATACAAAATGGCGAATTAATCAATTATGGATCTCAAACCAATGTAGTAACTATAGTAGAAACGATTAGTTGTAGTCGTGTGGATACGGGGAACACTCAACAGGACTAGTGACACTACACGAACTGGACGGAGTACAGGAAAGATACAGACGTCTCACCTCTCGTCTTTATTTTACGACCATGGTTCCGGACAGCGGTGCTTGGGCGATACGTTTAGTTGAGCTGTTTCTTCTGACTACTTGTTGCGTGGGAGGCTGCCTTGATTCAGAACTGTGCCGCAGTGGCCGGGACCCGTCTTGCGCTACTTAGGGATGGAGAGCCGACCGGTCGTACTGTACCTGTTATTGCAACCAGGCCTGCACATCCAAGTTCGACTGTTGTGACGATTATCAACACGCGTGTCTGGGTACATTTCTATTGAATTGAAATTCGGTTATTTAAACGTATTTTCTCAAATATTAAAATATCTAAAACGAATAAAAGTCTTACATTTCCTTAATTCGTTTTTGTCTCACTAACTGTTAAGATGTTATAGTAGCGCATACTAGACAAATAACGAAACTGCGTCATTTGGAATTGTTAAAGCAGTTGTTGCTTTATTGTGCATATCCCCATGAATCGTGTAATTTGCTTCAAAATATTTAAGCTAAATAAGCACCATCACGTTATCTGTTTGGAATTTTAATTCCTTCCTTTGCGTTTTGTAGAGTATCGAATGTGATCCAAAAATTTTAGGGCAAATGTTCGTCGCATGACTGTATACGAGTCTAAATTAGGACATCTATTTTAAACGTGCATTTTCATATACACGCACAGTACACTATAGTAAGTACTCAGTACTGAAAAACAGATCTAATGTAGTCTATACATGTTTGTCCGACTTGTTGCTTGTATTAAATGTGCATCATTGTCCGCACACAGGGGCATTAGAGAGGTTTCAAAGGTTGTCTCTACCATGTTGGTGCAGTGTGGTAATATCGCCTCATAGATGTGTGGAACGGGTGGTGATGCAGATGGGTGACAAATTAAGGGAAAAGCCTACTGTGGGAGGCCTTTTCCTGGCATGATTTGGGTCCACTAGAGGAAAGGGTCACTGCAAATCATTACAATGTTATTCTGATTGATAACCCATTTTATCCCATGGTGAGACATTTCTCTTCCAGGATGACAATGCCTCCATCCACAGGCCACGATGGGTCACTGAATGGTTTGATGAGTGTGAAAATTATGTGAATCATGTGCTATGGCCTTCGCAATCATCAGAAATCAACCGAATTGCATTTAAGCTGTTCTGGCAGCTTGTGGTGGCCCAAAACCTCACTGAGACACTTCATGTTGGTTTTTCCTTTAATTTGTCCCCCGTCTGTATCATATCTTAGGTTTGTGGAAGGTATGGTTAGGTTACCTCATAGGATGGGGTGACCCTCACCTTTGTGAGTTTGCTGAAGGATCAGGGGACTTACCTTGGAGTTTGTGGAAGGAGTGGGGAGGTCATCCTGGTTTTGGGGCCAAGGTGACGTTTTTATCATGATGATAAAGTTGCGGGTAAGGGGTGATGACTATTAGCTTTTCTGCAGTGCCGCCCCTTATCACTACACTGCTCCGGAGACGGGGAGGGCACCCAGGGGGGCAACAGGCGAGGGGGCTCACCAGGAGGGAAAGGTGGGATTCAGAGATTTTTATTTATTTTTTTGCAGAACAGAAGTTCCAATTCCCAAAGATGCTCATCATTAGTCTTCAATGAAATGACTTTACTTTGTGAATATCAAGGTTTTATTTTATCTATGCAAGAACAGCTAACTCAAGCAAATTTAAGACAAACACCATTAGCCTTATTAAAATGTCAGTCTAGGCACATAACAACCAGAGTTTGGCGGTTAGGTTATCTGTCTTGGTCTATAAGTTATCATCTATAGGATAACTGGTATATGTGTTATTCCACAAAATCTTTTGCTCACTCTAATTTGTCATAGGACATCTTTTCACAAGTGCTGAATGGATTCAAAAAGGAATCGGAAAAAACAAAAAGAAAGACCAATTTCTTGTATAAAAAGACTGGTTTCGCAATCCATAATTTTTGCTGGGATTTTGTGTTCCTCAGTTTGCATATCAACCAGGTTTGGAAACATTCAAATATTTGTGGCCTGTCAAGAGAATCAATGTTCTGTCGAGGTGGAGCTGGCCACCTCCTTAACGGGAGGCTGAGGGGAAAAGCTTCAGATCAATAATGTATAAAGGCGTCGAATTTCATACCCTGTGAGGGTTGTGAGTTCACTGCATTCGCACTCACTGAGGTGAAAACCTTGTTGTATCATGCCGGGACGTGACTGGTCCAGGAACGGTCAGACACTGGGAGGTGGAGGGCCAGTTTACAGCTTTTAAATGTCTTCATGTTGACGTTAACACAAAACCGGAAAAGTCAAAATGGACAAACAGATGTCCTTTAGGGAAGAAACCAAAGTTAAACAGCTTTTCCAGCACAAAATACCGATTCAATCCGTCGCTACCAACCATAGGCTTTTCAGTCTCAAACTCTTCCTGACCCTCTAAGTAATTGAAGTCTTGTTAAGGGAGCCACACTCAGGCGCGTCAGTTGGTCCCTGCTGTGGGTGTGGTCCCACAGGCTCTCTGTCCATCTGGGCCAGCCTGGGTCTCCCAAGGACGGCCTGAGGCTGGGTCTCCCAAGGACGGCCTGAGGCTGGGTCTCCTGGCTTCGTGCCAGCCTCATTTAAATGAATACTTTTTCAATTGATGCTGCAGTGATTGTAATGATCATGAAATATTTTATGGAGAAATTATAAAAATGTTTTTAAAATAACATTAACAATTTATATTTTAAAAATTAAGTTAAAACGTTATTGCAACAGAATTTGCAAGCCAAGGTTAAGGACACAGGTAAATATTCTTCCAATTCTGCTTTTAAAATCTTAAAAGTGGAAATTGTCCACATAGAACGCTTGTGGGCACACAACTGAGGACACGCCTAGGCTGGCCCAGAAAGACAAGCAGCCCGTGAAGTACGGTCAACAGCAATAGGACATTTACCCACCCGAGTGTGGTTTGGTTCATTAGACCACTGACGGGTGTAATATAAAAAAGACTTTGAAACGGAGACAGAAGAGCTGCCCTGAGGAGGGTTTAGTCTGGAAAGTATTTTACGTAATATTCGCATATTAAAATATAATTGACATTCTTGTAAATCAGCTCTTTCATCAGAATCTAAGTCAAAAAGTAGTATAAATGATATATTGTATAACTATGATTAACCAACCCAGGTTATAATTTATAAACAAATTCTTGTTTGAAACATTTGAAACATACTTGTTGACTATATCAACAAAATCTTAAAAATTCAGCAGGGAGTGGTTGTATTTCCATACTTCTGGCACCTGGACGTTAGACATCCTTAAAAGCGGCACAGAACGCCCGCCCGTGTCTGATTTAATTGGCACGATTATTTTTATATATCTCTTCTCAGAGAAACATAAAATGAGCCTAAATGACTACTTAGTAATTCAGCAGCGCTTATTTTTAGGAGCATTTCTGTTAAAGAAAATGTTAAAAGCTATATAATCTGTATTTTCTACTGTAATATAATATTAAGTTATGTGTGTTTTGAAGATAAGCTATGTATTTGGTCAGTGTGCCTTTTTCTGTTGTGCCTTTTTTCTTTTTCTTCCAGCATTTTATCATTCTAAAACGAAGAAATTTTACCACCAGAGGGCACCCTAACACTAAAAACGGGTGAATATTGCTGCTCAGGCGATTGTAGCCTGTCTGTTTTCACTACCTCTGCGGCAGATTGACACGATAGGCAAAAGCACCATTTACTTTTATTTGGATCAAATTCTTTGGAACATATTCAGCCCTTAGTATTTTATTGTATAAAAGTATAAAAATGATCATACTTAAGAGTGGAAGAAATTAGAGGTAGTTGTTCGAACAATTCCTCTTTATTGTTTTGCATATCTTCCCCAATAATAATAATAATAATAATAATAATAATAATAATAATAATAATAATAATAATAATAATAATAATAATGGGACACAATAATTAATAGCCTAAGGATAACAAGGAACTTATATCCTCACTCTAGATGTAGCACTACAGCAGAATTAAAGTGTATTGAAAGGCTGAGGTGGTTCATTTTCATAACCCCCTGCACCCGTCCATCAGGAAGCTGTCGCTGCAGTGGCAGACGCTGGGGACCCAAGATGTAGGGGTATATGGAGGCTGGACTCCTGCTCCTGTCCAAATGTCCACAACTTCTTGTTTATATGTGTTGCTATGGAGCCGCACACACACAGGTTACATCCACTCGCCACAATGAACTGCTCGGATTACGATTTGGGTTTCATGGGACAGAAATCGCATGGATTAAAAAACATTGTATGGCATTGCACATCTATTCCAAGGGGTCTATTTGCTTTGATTCCTGGATTACAGTCTTTGTTATGTGTCACATAATTTTTATGTTATTTGCAGTCTAGAATATGTACAGAATATGGTGCTTGGTTCTCTGTCTTGGTCCATAGCAGTTATAATCAACAGGATATGTCTTATTACGATTACACAACAGCTTATTCTCAATCAAATTTAATTTGTGATAGGACATTTTACAAGTGCTGAAAAGGAGATTCCAAAGGTATTTGCATGAGCAGTACAGTCTGGGCTGAAGACGGCACATGTTTTTTATTTAGAAAAATGTATACCATAGGTCTGCTGTGAAATAAGAGCTATCTTTTTCAAATATAATGTAAGCTTTGGTCAACATGAACACTGACCTTCGTTGAAGCATATTCTGCTTGAAAAAAATGTATTCCCTCTGTTCAAGTGTTGTACAGAAATGCAAGAAATGTCTCTTCTGAGCTATCACAGACATCCTCATTAAAAAAAATCAATACTTGGACTCCATTGCTGGGTGAATACAATTTCACTGGAAGAAATATTAAAAATCAGTTCCTTCTGTTCTGTGAGAGTGAGTCAGACCTTCGGAGTTCCTCTATGCCAGCTAACACCCCAGGTCACATAACAGAAATGTTGGTGGAATGTTAATATGCTGTTGAGGATGCTAAGCAGACATCCATTCATTATGTGTAGCTGGGGCCTGGTTCTGGGGCCTGGTTCTGGGACCTGGTTCTGGGGCCTGGTGCTGCGACCAGAGAGGGAGAAGGGAAAGACCGCAATGTGAAATGCAAATTGATAACTCATCAAATTTTATTTTATTTTCCAGTCAGCGTTAGGGGGGAAAAACGTTGCTTGAAAAAGAAATACAAAGACCCTCTGACATTTAGACACATTTTTACAGGATAGGTGCTGGATCTGAGTGACACGTATCGCCACGGCTCCACGGCACTACATGCTTCGAATGACAGGACGTCACGCACAAACCACGGCGTAGAAAGTCAACAGGTAGAAAGGTTACAAAAACAGACAGCCTCGAGACCCACAAACGACACCACAGGAGGTTGAGGGGAGTAAACACTGGATTTCCTCTTGCAGAAATCCCTGGCGATGATACCCGTGAGCGAAATCGGCTCCACATTGGTTCACATTCTGTTTGACTGCATTGTGTTAATCAAATGCTTACATTTTTAACAAGAAGAACAAACCAAATTAAACTAACTCCATTGTGCTTTCAGTTAGAAACGTAATGGCCCATCTTTCGACCTCTGTAAACCCTTCTTGTGAAAAGCGTAACTCTTGGTAAAACTCGTTACGCCAACAGGCGAAAAAGACCGTCTATCTCTAACTAGGGTAAACTGGGGTAAGTAAGATACACAAGACTGTAATGTCGAAGAATCAGACAACGATGCAGATGTATGTCCTGCAGCAGCACAGGCCCCACAGTGGAGTATTTTCTCTGTGAAATTATGAAGTTATTTTTCGTCCTGGATTCAGTCGAGTCCCTCAAAAACTGGACCATCCCCTGGTCACCTTGCACAACCCCTGAAGGTTTTGTGAAAACCTTCCATGACAGGATTTTCAGATCCTGTTAACACACCATTAATTGTACAGTTTTTGGGGGGCTTTGTGCCATAACCCTTCTCTAAAACGTCTGCTCTTGTTAGTGGAGAACCATGGTTAAGGAGGCACCTCATGTGTACTCAAAGATTATGCAAGAAACATAGGAGCACGTTTTGTATTAACACACTTATCACTTCAAAACAGTGTATAATTAGCAAGATGTCATCCATTTTAAGTAACGCACATGGTGAGGAGGGCTATGTAGTCCCAGTTCAGTATTGGAACTGTTGAAGATTATTTGTAGTCCATTGGCTGGGTAAAGCCCTAGAGAAGGTGTAGGTTTATGGGAGTATCCCATTCCCCTCTGTTCTTGCCCTGCTGTTTTCATCACCTCCTGTGTAGTGTGTAAGTATGGGAATCCAGAGTGAAGTCGTTAGGCGAAGACTACAAGCTTCACTTTCTCACAGGGTTTAAAAATACATCTATGAACCATTTTGTTGGGGCTGTCTGACATGACACTACAGAACATTTTGCAGTTGGGTAAACCCCAACTCCCCCTACTGCCGGGGTTCAATACCGACCAACCTGTCAACTGTATATATGTTTAGCATTTAATAAACAGATGCAGACAAAAGGTGGGTTGATTGTCATTTTCTTTTTTTTATCTTTGGGGTGCTCTGGGACTATGGCTACCCTACTGGTCTGGTACTTCTCTAAACTGCGGTAGCTGCTGATGCAACGTTGATGAATGGATTGACAGAACACATGTACACACGGATCAACTATCACATAAAAAATGCTAAACCGGGTAATATGACGAAACCAGAAAAAGTAGCATAGATACTGTTTTTTTTTTTTCCAATTATTTCATAATGCAACTTTTTAATACTGTCTTCAGGATTGTAATACAGTCCTCTTCTCAGTTCAATTGAGAAACTAAGATACCTCTCAGGCATAATATTATCTGAATATCAGGACTAATGTAATGACTAGAATTAAGTTCACATCGACCCCAGTGTAATAAAACTTGCTAGAATGGAGTGAGGTGTAAGAATGAGGCTAAAGTTCACCCGTTTTCTTCACTTTGCACGGATGCTGTTGTACGAGACCAGACGAGGCCCTGGTGAATTCTTCCTGTTGATTCCTTCTCATTGGTCATCGCAGAAGGTGCTGACCTAGTTTGTTCACCAGAGTGGCATTCCCGCCCCCCCCACACAACCCCCCGCGATCACTCCCCACACTGCTTCTCCCTAAAGAACCTGCCTGTGGCCTGTGTTGTGGAAGGAGGACCTGTTCTGTCTGTCCATCTTCTTGCCAGGGTCCACAAGCACCAATGATGACACCCCTCCTTGCGCAGCGGCTGACCTTATAAAATTTCATTTTTCCATTGAGAACTGTGGAGCGAGCCACCAAGAGGCACGGGTGAAATTGAGCTGAGGAGCCGCACTTCCTCCAGCTGGCCCAGACTGCTATTTATAACCCCAGAGATGTATCATAAGAACAGGAGATGCATTTGAACCCGTCTTTTACCCCTCTGCCATTGGCACATTATGCTCTTTTATAAAAAGCTCAAGATGAGTGCTCGTTCTCTTTCTCTCTCTCGCACGTGCACCTGAACAAACGCCCACATGCACACACAATTCCTAATGGGGCCTGATAGTGGTAAGAGTCAGTGAGATCAGTCCATTAATTCCCTCCTCTCCTCCAACTGATTTAAAAACAATATTCCCATTGTGGTGATGCTGAAGAAGCAGTTTCAATTGAGGTTTCGGCTTTGCAGGAATAAATATTTACAACATCCCTTGGATTTAAAGAGTCGTATCTGTGCTACTGATGGACAACTTGATGAGCCGATCCTTTTGGGTCCCGGGGTGATTTTTCTTTCTGCCAGTTGCTGTCATCCTTCAGAGGGCACTTCTTCTGTCAAGTGAACCTTATAGCTGACAGCAAGGTTTACCGGTCAGACCCGCTTCCTGGCAGTTAAGAGGGAATACTGGGAAAATTAGTTGATTGTTTTCTTCTGCTGGCCAAATAAGTAAGCTCCGAGCGATCCGAGTGATTGATTTTCCAATTGATTCTGTAGTATTTTTATGTAGCAACAGTAATATAGAATTTTGTGGGGGAAAAAGAAAATACAGATTTGCTGTTTGAGAATATAGTTTCAGTAGCACGCCCCCAATGTCCCTCAGAGCCAATAAACAGAGAGAAGGCTTCCTAACTGGCTGACATGGTACATTGCTGGTGGCCGTAATCATGAACACAGGGTTTGGCTGCCCTGGTAGGCTCCCATCCCCTCTCATTGCTATTCTTTTCACACCTCAGCTCCCCTCACTCAGAGCCAGCAGAGACAGGAATATCTGCCACACTTTTAGTCCTGGTTCAGAGAGAATGTGTTCGTGTGTTTATGCGTGCGTGTGAATTTTCCATGCCGTTGTGTACAGAGTGCATGCATTAAAGTGTGTGTGTGTGTGTGTGTGTGTGTGTGTGTGTGTGTGTGTGTGTACGTTTTTGTAGTTTTGGTAAATCAAATGCCCCCCCCCCAGACAACCAAAAACTCCCCTACAACCACCATCAACCAATTAGACCGGCATTGCGGCAATAGTATCATCCTCCCCAGGATAGGCCTGTGGTCACCATGGCAACAAGCAGTAGAATGTCTCGAATGCATTGTCTTCGAGACCTGTGTTGTGTCAGTTGGACTCTCTCTCTGACTGTGTCTGCATGTGTCTTCACGTGTCTCTGCCATGCAGGTTTTGTTGTGTGTTTCTATTGCAGCGCCACTCACTGGTCAGTTTCACCCATTCAAACACTTCTGTCTACGAGACACTTGTCCCCGACATGCATTTGGTCGTGCATTACTTTTATAGCGCCACCCGCTGGCCTGGTTTCACTCATTGGCATTAAAATTCTCCACTGCTTATAAGATGTATGCCTGGCCGTACCTCTCTGCTTATGACTGACCCACACAGGGAATCAAAGCAGTCAGTCACAAGGGAAGGCACAAAAATACAGTATATAAAGTATCTACCATTTGTTTGAGCCTACAGAAATGGAAGAAAATAGAAAAACATTATGTTCTCTATTTAGTAAAGAAAAGAGGTTAGGGGCCTGTCCTTCCCCTGTTCAAAGCTGTTTTCAGAATAGTCTGCGAAGGACACGGACAGTGGAAGAGATGCCATCTCCATTCTGACCTAAATCTGGAGTGTGCCAGACGATGCGACGGATGCGGCAAGGATCCGTTCGGATTAGGGATGCGACAGTGTCATGGTGATCCCCAGCCCAGTCAGTAACAATGGCCTTTCTGTGCTGGTTCTGGCTTCCTGCACAAGCCTGTCCCTGCGACGGCTGGTGATGACACCAGTGTGTGTGTGTGTGTCCGTGTGTGTGTGTGTGTGTGTGTGTGTGTGTGTGTGTGTGTGTGTCATGGCTGTCAGCCTGCGACTGCCTCCACCCAGCTGAGATGTTGCATGCCAGCTGGGTCCCTGTTCAGTCAGTCGCAGCCCGGAAGGCAACCAATGATATAAAGTGCATTTCCCTGTCACCTCCCCATCTCATGTTCCCAAGCACCCTCTTACTCCCAGGGAGCACTATGATCTCACTTTTTCAGCCCAACCGTGCCCTCACCGTGAGCCCGGTCGCCGGTGTTGACACTCAACGGAGTGCCGGTGAATGGAACACAAACCATCGCAGTGTGTGGAGATTGTGCTACACGTGGAACTGCAGGCCCTCTACTTCCGCCCACACTCTTTGGCTCTTTACATTGTAAAAAGGATCAAGAGAGCGACTTTAACAACACACGTTGGGAAAATTAACTCATTTTCCGGCAGGATATTCTCATAAATACAATAATTATTAAATAAATAATAAAACTAAGCATGTCAAAGCAATCTATGAGAAACATTTTTTTTAATGAATTAAAAATATATATATTTTAAATATATTTTTTCTTTCCCCATATTCCATTAATGACGTGTTTTTCTTTTTCATTTAAAGATAAATGAAATATAAAAGTGCAATTGCTTTGCTGAAAGTAAATTAATTTCTGGTGATGCACCTCTGTCAAGCCTCCCGGCTGTACATTTAAAAATATTACTCTGAAAATATTAATGTGAACTGAAGAGAGAGTGACTATGAAAGGTGCAGGTCCTCCTGATCTAATTTCATTTTTAACAGTCATTATACCTCATCTGTCTTAAAAATACAACAAAAACAAAACAACCAGAAAAGAAAAACAAATGAACAAAACAGAACAAAGTAAAACAAAATCTGAGTAGATCCTTTCGTTTCTTAATTTTTGCTGAAAAGGTGATAACGTATAAGGGATGTGAACAGGGAGTGTGAATGACATGTGAACAGGGAGCGTGACCATGACAGGTAAGCGGGGGTGACGTGATCAGGGAGTGTGGGTGACATGTGAACAGGGAGTGTGGCCATGACAGGTAAGCGGGGGTGACGTGATCAGGGAGTGTGGGTGACATGTGAACAGGGAGTGTGGCCATGACAGGTA
>JAOYSI010000864.1:0-17728 GCA_025775065.1 Hiodon alosoides
CAGGCCTGTATGTAACTCGGGTGCGTCGTAGCCGTTAGCAAAATGGCAGCGCCACCACGCAGGCCAAAGTAAAAAAAATACCTGTACTTTCAATGGGAATGTAGCCTCACTCGTTCAGGATGAAAAGCGGCAGCAGCAGGAGATGGGATGAAAAGATCCACGATGTAGAGAAGACGTTGAAGAGAAGATTCACGGAGTTGACGAGAAGACTCACACAGCAGACGATCGCAGCTAAGTCCACACTCGGCAACGCTATTCGGCTCCGTCAGGGTCTTTGTCCGTGCATGTTCTCGCAGTTTCACACAGGCTTAACTAGGCAAGGTTGCTAATCGCTAGCTTGTTGGTAAAGTCTATGCAAAAGCACTAACCACTTAGTCAGCAGTTAAATTAAACTTATTTTTTTGTGCCTTCTTTCGCTGAGTAGTTCACTCAAACCACTCAAAACCATTCACCATTAACGTTTAGTATAAGAGTCCTGATTTAACACTCTCACTAAACTGGTGCATTAAAGTAACTTTAACTTCTTTTCCCATTCAACAGACAACGTGCTTCTCCCAAGTTTTCTCGTTCGTCTCTTCATCTCTCTCTCCCGTTTTTTCTCTCCCTTACGGTACTTGTCGACTATCGGTCTCGGTATTTAGCCTTAGATGGAGTTTACCACCCACTTTGGGCTGCATTCCCCAGCATCCCGACTCCGAGAAGACCGGTCCCCGGCACGACGGGAGCCGCTCCCAGCCTCACCGTCCACGGGCCGTGACCCGCCGAGTTGAATCCTCTGGGCGGACTGCGCGAACGGGACCCCACCCGTTTACTTCTCAATGGTTTTTCCCGCCCTGTTGAACTCACAGGTGATTGGCTCATTCACAACCTTTGTATCGAGCCACTTTGATTCCAGAAAATAAAATTACATTTTAAATACTAAATTCAATATAACATGAACTTTACCCAATATACATTTCACACCCCAAGCAAATTGCAACATCATTGCTGATCAACGACCCAACTTTTAAAACCTTATTTAATAAACTATGAAATTATTATTTTAATAATTTCAACCGGGTTACACTTACTTTTTAAATGTGAGGGATTGGCTTAAATTTGGGAAATTGTCCATTCTTGGCTGAATTGTTTGGAGGGAAAATATCTTCGCTAGCTACCAAGGTATTTTATGTGCGCACAAAAACAAATATTCCACTTAAAATGTTAGTTGTTCAGTTATATAATTCACTCATATTTACTTAGGGTTCCCATAATAATTGAGGGCACTGATAAACCCCAATGGCACATTAAACAGCCATTCTGTTTTCAAGCTTTACTCTTGCACTATTGTTCAATTTGGGTAACCCGTTGAAAACTAAAAAAGTATTGATCATATTAAACAATAAGATTATGAAGAGACTGTTAGTGTTTAATCATGTAGTGGACATTTTAATCCAGTTTTTCTGTTTTTTCAGATCATACGTGAAGATATTTGCTACCTTGGTAGCTAGGTAATAATTGGAGAGGGGTGTGTCAATGCATGGAAACAGGGTGGAGAAAAAATACACACTGACAATGTGTCCCCCTATTTACAACCCACACCCCCCACCCATTTGGCTCACTGCATTGGAGGAACATAAGTGGCTATAGAAGAACTTTAGCTAGACACTTTAGCTCAATCACGACACCTGAACTCTTCACATTGAGAGGCAGCAGAAGAACATTAGTGAGATCACTGATGTTGCCTGAACTCTTGTCAGTTGGAGAAAATACAGGAACATTAGTGAGGTCACAGTGTCTGAAGTTCCCAAACTGTTGTCCTGGGAAGCCATTCTGCCTGGAGATAGGCAAGCACTTCCAACTGCACGGAGGGACCTCCAGAGGCCTCAGCAAGAGGCCTGTCCTTTTTGATTGAGTTTTCATTATTAAAATACCAAGGCAGAGTCAGACTCTCGGTGTACCAGTTAGCCGCATCTCGATTTGAAGAGGTCTAAGAGGAGAGCTTTCACCCTTGACGTGTGGAATAACAGAGTGATTTACTGTGGCTTCCAGCCTCATTTTGTCAAGTTGAAGTTAGCACAGCTAACAGTTAGTGTGGGGAATAGAGTGATCAAGTTGTTTTTATATGGCTAATTAATGATCTGGCTTTACCGAGGCCTCATGGTAAGGATGCATGAACTCCACTTTTACGAAGACATTGGAAAGGAAATGTGTTCTAGTGTTAGTTGGAACAATTAGAGGAATGAATGGCCAAACATTTTTACTAACATGGAACATAGAGCCAAGAACAGTGTGCTATGGGACAACCCATACCTATCCTCCTGCTCTGTCATTCTGGTTATTTGAAAAACATGTTCAGGATGCATATTATTCCACCACTGTGCATAACACAAGGATCCATAAATGGATGAGGGTATTTTGGAAAGCTCCTAAGCCTTGAATTACAATGATGTATTTATTTACACGCAATGCAAGAAGGCAGACATTTCTGAATTCTTTAACTTCTGTGATACTCAGAGGCAGAGACCCAAGGTCAAATTGATATCAAATTACTCCAGGTTAGTCGTGTCAATCCAGCCATAAAATGAGGGCCTTGTTCACTCACATATATAATTCATGCAGCCCTCGGAACAGATTCCAGTGATATATATTCACAACATAATATGAGTTGAAATTTTACAGAAACAATTGTTATCCACATCATCCATATACAGCCAAGCCAGGTTACATAATACATAATTTATAAACTGTACAATGATTTTTTCTTAGAAATATGACATAGTCCTAATAATATATTCAAAATTTTCTATCGTGTTGCAGCTTCATTTTTAAATTTGAATAGAGCACAAACAAAAATGATAATGTAAAATCACTTAAAACATAGTGATATCATTTTGAAACACCTGGCACGGAGCAAGGAATGTAAAAAAGAAGGAAACATCAAAGACGTCATAATACCCCGGAACTAAATCGCCACTGGGAGCCAAACTTGATGTTGAGTTCTCCTAGAGTGAACCTTTATCAAGGTCTGTCATTGACACTTTGACGCCAAAACACACTTAAAATAGCAAGCTGATTTTTCTCTTCTTCATTATATTGATATCAATTAGGCTTTGCTTACCATGTAGCATATCGAAAGGTAGATTGAGTCACACTATGCATAAGATCCTGAGTTGACTGAACGCAAAGGTTGCCATAATATTGATTCTAGGGTGCAACAGAATCGAAATGCACATTGGTAAAGATGGGAACATATTTTATATCCCATATGTTTGTCTTTAATTTAAATAGTAATTTGTTAGTAGCTTTCACAAATAGGCCAGATTATGGTAAGCATATAGAGCTAGCTAGCTCTATGTAAAGTTACAAGCGGGTTAGTTAGGACAGCAACAGACTAGGAAGTATTAGAAGTCAGGTTTTCCTCAATAGATTGTAGAGCGCTCACAACGATACCTTGGCAGTGTATGTGTGCAGCATAGAAGAGAGGATGTATGAGTCGAAGCACCATGGTGGAGTGGCTGGGGTGTGCGATTGTTGCAGATCTTCCTTATACTGGCACTAGCTCGGTTTTTCGGACATCCATGGACTTTTAACTGGGGTTTTTATATAGCATTGACATACAAACTGTTATAAAATGTGTGGCTTATGTTGTTTCTATGAACCTGTTCCTTGTACTTGTTTTAGCACAAGGAATTTTTAAACTATAACGACTATTCAAGAAACCAGTAATCAAGATAATTAACGTAAGTGAAATCTATAGCTAGTTGTAGTATAGCTGCTTGATAGATAACCTAACAAACATCTGTCAAACCATCCAGTCCTCACACTTTCTGCATAATTTACAGTGCTTATGCATGGCGTACTCTTAGGATTTGGCTCCCATGGGCTGTCTCTTGCAGATCTGTGGAGTCTTTGAACTTTCCTTCTTTTTTTTTATTCCTTGGCGAGTTAGAGGAAGTGTAATGGCTCTTTCATGCCAGATGAAGCCTGGCTGCCTAAAAATGATCGGATGACATCATAATGGCTTTCGAACACTCTTAAGCTTCCATTGCTAGGACAACATCATTAGCTAATGTCAGAACATTTTTCCAAAAATTTACAAAAAATGATTACATAATGATAATAATATTAATTAATTGTTTTGTTAAATGAGTAGATTTATTTTTCGCTAGCAATCATACATTTATCTAGCTGCAAATTTCATAGATAGCTAGAAAGGTAGATAGATAGATAGATAGATAGATAGATAGATAGATAGATAGATAGATAGATAGAAAAACAGAAAACAGCCCATGAATTAACATAAAAAACCCAGCTTTTCAATTGCGTACAGTTTAGTACATTTAGTACATTGACTTTAGATATGTTCCTCTGCAAGAAAACAAAAGACAATCACATACATACAAGAAAATGACAATTATATACAGACTTCATGACACAAACTCAATTAATTGCTAATAGAGAATAGGTGTTTGCAGTCTTCTACATCTACAGTTGTGCTCAAAAGTTTGCATGCCCTGGCATAAATTGTGAAATTTTGGCATTGATTTAGAAAACATGACTGATCATGCAAAAACTGTCTTTTATTTAAGGATAGTGATCATACGAAGCCATTTATTATAATTTAGTTGTTTGGCTCCTTTTTAATTCATAATGATAACAGAAATCGTCCAAATGGCCCTGGTCAAAAGTTTACATACCCTTGAATGTTTGGCCTTGTTACAGACACACAAGATGACACACACAGGTTTAAATGGCGATTAAAGGTTAATTTCAACACCTGTGGCTTTTTAAATTGCAATTAGTGTCTGTGTACAAATAGTCAATGAGTTTATTCGCTCTCACGTGGATGCACTGAGCAGGCTAGATACTGAGCCATGGGGGAGCAGAAAAGAACTGTCAAAAGAACTGTGTAACAAGGTAATGGAACTATAAAGATGGAAAAAAAATATCCAAAGCCTTGAAAATGCCAGTCAGTTCTGTTCAATCACTGATTAAGAAATAGGAAATTCAGGGATCTCTTGATACCAAGCCAAGGTCAGGAAGTCCAAGAAAGATTTCAGCCAGAACTGCCAGAAGAATTGTTCGGGATACAAAGAAAAACACCCCCCCCCCCCCCTAAAAAAAGAGCTGCATGGTCGAGTTGCCAGAAAGCAGCCTTTACTGCGCCAATGCCACAAAAACACCTGGTGACTAAATGCCCGACAACACCCTGACACACCTCACAGCTTCTGGTACACTAATTTGGAGTGACAAGACCAAAATAGAGCTTTATGGTCACAACCATAAGTGGAGAGGGGTCAATCCCCACTATGAAGCATGGTGGAAGCTCAATGATGTTTTGGGGGTGTGTGAGCTCTAAAGGCTCTAAAGGGGAACTTGTGAAAATTGATAGCAGGATGAATGCAGCATGTTATCAGAAAATCTTGGCAGACAATTTGCATGCTTCTGCACGAAAGCTGCGCATGGGAAGCTCTTGGACTTTCCTGCACGACAGTGACCCTAAGCACATGGCCAAGTTGACCCTCCAGTGGTTACAGCAGAAAAAGGTGAAGGTTCTTGAGTGACCATCAGTCTCCTGACCTTAATATCATCGAGACACTCTGGGGAGATCTCAAATGTGCAGTTCATGCGAGACGACCAAATACTTTACATGATCTGGAGGCATTTTGCCAAGATGAATGGGCAGTTATACCACTTGCAAGAATTTGGGGCCTCATAGACAACTATTACAAAAGACTGCATGCTGTCATTGATGCTAAAGGGGGCAATACACAGTATTAAGAACTAAGGGTATGCAGACTTTTGAACAGGGGTCATTTCATTTTTTTCTTTGTTGCCATGTTTTGTTTTATGATTGTGCCATTCTGTTATAACCTACAGTTGAATATGAATCCCATAAGAAATAAAATAAATCTGTTTTGCCTGCTTACTAAAGTTTTTTTTTTTTTTTTAAGTGTTACATATATTACCAATTCTACCAATGTATTTGTAGCCAACATAGTATTGTATATCAGTCCTGAGTAAATAAATCAGTGGGTATGCTGTAGATTGGATGGACTATACTGGTATCATTAGGTCTTGTCAGTAAATGAGGGATACTTTTATGATGGTGGTATTTTGTTTTTAGCATCCACAGTAAATACAATCTTCTTTACAAGTGTAGTCTGCTATTTCTTTTTTTTTTAAAAACAGGAAGTATGAATACCACAAAAAAAACCCACTTCCAAGAATTCTCAAGGCATCAACAATAAAGATTCAATAAAGAAAATACTTATTTTCCTGTCATCTGATTTTCAGCGTTTCGCAGGATATTTTTGGTACTGAATGTTATTAGATCTGCAACTAGAAAATACTAGTACTAGATAAAAGGGATCCTGAGTGAACAAATATCACACAAATACTTAATTTTTATATTTTTTGTATTATATTAAAAAATACTATTTTTTTTTACTAAAGAAATGCTACACCCAATACAACCATGTGAAAAAGCAATCGCCCCCTTAGAATCAACAACTGGTTACTCCACCTTTAGCCACAATAAATGCTTCCTATGGTTATTGATAAATCTCTCACAGCGCCATAGAAGAATATGGACCCACTATTTTATACAGAACTGTTTTAAGTTAGTTACATTTTGGGGTTTTCAAGCATGAACTGTTCATTTCAGGTCCTGCCACAACATCACAATTGGGTTTAGGTCTGGACTGGGCCCCTACACCACACACACACACACACACAAATCTACTATTATAATGTAAACTTGCTTGTATTTTTCTGATCATTGTCTTGTTGCATGACCCAGCTTCAAGTTGAGCTCACGGACGGATGGCCTGAAATTCTCCTGTAGAATTCTCTGATACAAAGCAGAATTCATGGTTCCTTCAATGATAGCAGGATGTCCAGGTTTTGATGTGTGAAATCATTCCCAAACCATGACACTACCAACACCATGCTTGATTATTGGTATGGAGCTCTTAATGTGGACTGCAGCGTTTGGTTTTCACCAGACATTTCACCAGCGTTTGGTCAGCCAAACAATTTCATTTTAGATTTGTCTCTCCATAGAACATTGTTCCATAGTTCCTAAGGATCATCAAGGTGCTTTTTGGCAAACATGAGACAAGCATGTTTTTCGTAGTGGGAAGTGGTTTCAACCTCATTGCTCTGCCATGAATCAAATTTTTACCCAGTGTATTTCTGGTAGTGGATTCATGAACTCAGACCTTAGCAGAGTCGATAGAGGCCTACAGAATTCTTTATTACTTCCTGGATTTAGGGGCGGGGATATATAGAATATACTCAATGTATCGCGGCTTATTCTGCTCACGATGTAGTAAAATACTATTTTGCGAACATAGAGTACATATTGTCAAGTAATTTTTTTAAGCAGCCGGCATTAGACTCGCTTTTTGCATTCCTCTGACAGACACAAAAAGACTCACAAACATACATCACACACACTTGTTCACCCATCCAGACCACTCTCCTGGACGAGTGTGTGTGACGTATATAGGTGAGAGTTGTGAGACGCATGTTTTTGTATCTGGAGAGAACAGGGAAAGAGCCTAGAGAGAGCAAAAGAAGTGAAGCGACAAAACGAGTGTCGAGTTCAGGAATGGTAATAGAATATGGAGGCAGACGAATTGGTTCCGAAAAGTGGTTTGGATATCACAAAGAAGATGTTGAACAAACAACGGTTATCTGCAAAATAAGCAGTAAAACCATTAAAGGTAGCTGGAATGTTCTTGTTGAATGCACGTTTGTTGCTTTGAGCTCTTTTAAGGATCTTGGTTGAGCTTGAGCTCTGTAGAACTAGGCTACAGTATGTAGTCCTACATTATGTCATTATTCATTTATATTTAACAGCTGTTAAAAGCCTATGTGTACAATTGCCTAGTTTGAATAAATACTGTTTTGTTAAATTTAACTTGGCTGTGATTTCCCCCTTTTTGCATCCACGTTTAAAATTGTTCCAATAGAAACCACTAATGAATATAAAGAATGTTTTAAAGCAGACATATGTTGAAGAGTACTAGAATCATCATACTGTTGTGATTGTATGCATCAAAGGGTTAAATCAAGCATTTATGAAGTGCTTTAGAGGAGATTTCAAAATATGGAGATCTATATCGTGTATCGTGATATCGCATAAAAATATCGCAATATTATTCATGGGTCATATCGCCCAGCCTTACCTGGATTATATTATATAATTTCTCTTGGAGAGATTTTAGCAGGATGGCCACTTCTGGGAAGATTCACTACTTTCCCAAACTTTCTCCAGTTGGACAAAATATTTCTGACTGTGGTTTGGTGAAGCCCTGGCATTGATAACGAACAACTTTTTTGTACTTATTTTTATTTTTTATTTTTATAATGCTCAATAATTATGAGCAGCCTAGGCCTCCTGGATGTGCCCGATCTCGTCGGATCTCGGAAGCTAAGCAGGGCTGGGCCTGGTTAGTACTTGGATGGGTGACCATCTCAGAATACCAGGTGCTGTATGCTCCTCCGCCTTGGGTCCGCAATCCTGCGGTCTCTGAGCCAGTCCCAAGCCTGGATAAAGGGAGGAGGGTCAACTGGATGGGTGCAGATATGCTGGTTGTAAAGATGGTCTGAATTCAGAGCATGACCTGCTTTGAACACCTACGGGCATTGTGCCCATGGATATTATAGAAGATAAAGAATAATAGTCATGAATTTATTAATATAATGCCTCTAGAAGATATTGTGATAACTTCACTCTGATGCTAAGGGCCAATGTTATATTGGGTATGGCTGGCCAAAATCAGGTCTGATTGTTAACCGAAGTACTCATACAGCTGAAGCCAATCATTCCTTTAATGGGGTTGAATCAACTAGAGGGGGAAATTCCGTTTCCCAGCTGAAGATTGCATGTTTGATTACCTTGCACACCAAACAAAAGAAAGAAGCATCAAACATATTACTACTGTAATCTGCAAAAGAATAGATTAGCTAAAACGCAGAAATTCGGATGGGAGGAAACATTTTTTTGCACAGTACTATATACATTTTTGATGAATACTATAATATTTATAAGGAATTTCCTATATAGTGATGTAAACGTGGCTCATTTCTGTATGTCCTAGGATTAAAGTGGAAACTGGAGAAAGTAAACGGGGACATTACTGTTATAAAGTGGATTTTGGACACTTGAGGGTGAGATCTGAGACCTGTGCAAAATGCAGCACTCTGAAAAAGTCCAAAAGAAGATTGGTGCCACTAATTTCAGACCCAAGAGCCCGCCTGTGGTGATTTTCTTCTGCGGCCATACTTTGACAGTAATTGCGTGATAGCCTTTCCCAACTCGCTTCCCAGGGATATCAGGAGTGCAGATATAACCTTCCTCTAAAAATAGGATTGATGCGTTTCGCTCTGACAAGGTTCATTCTTCTCTGGCCCTGCAAAGTTACCCAGATACGGCCAGCATCTTATCAAATTCCGGTTATGCAGTTCTCACTTTTTCTTCTGTACAGTCCAGCAATCTTGTTTGCTCAAGGTCACTTTGAAAAGCTCGCCTTGCTTGCAAACCAAGAGGCTGTTGCCACATGCTGCCTTTGACTGTGGCACTCATCTAATTGGATTCCCTGCTGAGAGTTAGTGGTTATGAAAACTGATTAAAAAAGGAGTGCGAAGGCCCGGCCACTGTCTTCTACAAAATCACCAGCCGTATCCTTGGAACTGATTGCAACCTTTCTTGAAGCAAGCATAAACACAAAATATTTACCGCAAATGTTTTAACGCTTATACAAAATGAAAGGTCAATTAAGGTCAATTAAGCCATGCTGTGCCACCCCTTTAGTCAGTCCACAACTCGTCTACGTTAAGCATGTTTGTGTACGCGGCTCCTTAAAGTAGAAAGTTTGGAATGAAACTGTAATTCTGCAGATCCCATACACAAAGACATTGTTTCTTTATTTTGATTGTAAATAAACGAATCCCTCAGATCATACCTGTTCCTATACATATTCTGAACAAGCATTCATTCCCTGATATTTAATTAAATGAAATGCCTTGAAAAAGCTTTGACTGATGCCTTGGGCATGAATGTGGCTAGTATCCAGAAGGAATGAATCAACTATCATGTAAGGTGTTCTTTACTTTACCAGGTCCACTAAACGACACCTGAAGCAGAAAATTCTAATACGATAGAGGTTTACTTATGGTGTTTACATGCAAGCATTATCAATGTGGCTCTATTGATCTCTATACTTTTTTTTAGAGTCAGCCACATGGCATGGACTTCAAATGGAAAACTTCAGACACTGGTTTAAACCATTCGTGTGTTCTCACTGACCTTGAAACTTAAAAACAAAGAACCCTTAACAGCGTTTCAACTAGACTTTTAATTTGGACCTTTGTTGATCAAAGTTGTATGTTAGAACCAGGAGAAACTTGTGCTTTCCAGCCTGCTTTCAACCCTGTCACGTCTTGTCACCAGGAAGGGGTGTGGCTCCTTCCTCCCAGTATATTCGCTAGGAATCCTGGTGCTTTGGGTTTCAGGTGCTTTTTTTTTGTAGCTGATCAGTCATCCACTGAGCATTTCTCTGCGTCTCTGAACAAAACGATTGCTGCTCACCCCTGGCCTTGGCTTGGTGTGCCTCATCATCTTTATAATACAGATAAAATTGCTCTTTGGTTGGCGGCCTGCATCTGATGTGGCCCCTTTCTCCTCGAAAGACACCATTTATTTTTTTCTATTTCTCTCTCTGTGTCTCAATGTCCTCTGTCTCTTTCGCATAATGTGAAGGATGCACGGAAGCAGGGTGCATGCTGGGTAAAGTCTACAAGTGAGGTCTGTATTGCCCAAAAACCATCCATCCAGAACTGATGATGTTTGAACAACCAGTGTGCGAGTTGGCTGCACTGAAACACCAGTACGATATGGCGAGAAACACCACTGTATGCTGGAGCGGATAACACTATACGAATGTTAGGTGCTGGCTTGGCGGCTCTTAGCAATGCAGCCATGACTCCACCGGCAACACCCTTGTTTGCTATACATTAAAATTGGCTGGGCTCGATTGACAAGCGCAGAGGGGTGCTTATTGCTGGGTGTGCAGTTAAAGAAAGCCTACTGGGAAATCATACCATTTCCGCACCGCAGCAGTTTGGCAGTGTGGAAATCAATTTGCATTAATATTGACCTTTTTTGCATTATGACTTATTATTTACTTTGAGGAAATTAAAGGTAGGAAAACAGCTCTTAAAATCACAGACAGCATGGAAAATAGTTCAGGAAAAAGCTCTCTGGTTATTGTTTTTCCCTTACTTCTGGCTGTCGTAAACATACTAGTGTCTGATGTTGGAGCCAGTCCTGTTCAGGGAGTTTGACCTGCGCAGCTGTGTGGCTGAGGACAGCCGTAATGGAGGTCGCACTCCAGCCCCCTGAACCACTGGCTGTGTGCCCTGAGGTCCTCTCAGCTGGCCTCGTACCAGCTGCTGTCCGGCAGCTCGGGGCCACAGTGCCGCCATCCCCAAGCCCAGGCAGTGTCAATCATAAATGCGGCCAAAAATGGGCCTTGTAGCTCATTCCACTATCGCACTCGTGTTTCTGCCTGACTTGTATTTGGACCATTGACAAAATGACTGGGACCATCAAAAATGCATATATGACATAAGAGAATAAAACTGATGACCCCGACCTCTATGATAATGCGTTCGATTTTCCATAGCGAGAGGGCTTTTGCTGAACTTGACAGTCCTCGCATCAACTTCAGACGAGATTCAAATTAAAAGACGACTACAGCAGGAGGAGGGGTCATGGGAGAAAGAGCTCGTATAAGCATTTAAACTTAAACAGCAATTTGGCAAGGGTGTCTGACCTTAAAAGCTATTAACAATGTCGGCAGGCTGTAAAATGGAAGTGTGGAGTAATGCTATTAGTGTGTCTGTTCCCGTAATGTAGGAATGCATCCAGAAACTCAAATCCTTCACACACACACACACACACACACACACTACATGACCAAAAGAACTTGGACACCCCTTCAAATTAGTGGATTTGGCTATTTCAGTCTCACCCGTTGTGTATGAAAGTATATAAAATTGAGCACATAACTGAAGAGCTTAGTGCCGTCGTAGGATGCTACCTCTCCAACAACACAATTTGTTAAATTTCTGCCCTGCTCGACCTGTTCCAGTCAACTGCTGTTATTGTGAAGTGGAAATGTCTAGGAGCAACAACAGCTCAGCTGCGAAGTGGTCGGCCACACAAGCTTACAGAACGGGACCACTGTGCTGAATGAATACATATATGGCACTTTATATTGTGTGTGTGTGTGTGTGTGTGCGCATATATATCGATATACAGTACTGTGCAAAAGTCGTAGGCATTCTAACTTTTTAACATGAACGTAGTCTTTGGTGTTCATTTTATGTCTTCTATATTAGTTTGTCAGTAGAAAAAAAGTAATCCTTAGATGTCCGAACATTCATTTTCCGAAAGAAGAACAAGGAATTCTGCAACAGGTGGTATGACCTCCACAGAGCCCTGATCTCATCATCGAGGCTGTCTGGGATTCCCTGGACAGACAGAAGCAAGCGAGACAGCCTAAGTCTGTGGAAGAACTGTGGAAAGTTCTCTAAAGATGCTTGGAATAATCTACCAGCCGACTGTCTTTGTATAAGTATACACAGCTCTTCACTTTTTCCTCATTTTGTTATGTTTCATCCTTATTCCAAAATGGGATAAATTCATTATTTTCCTCAAAATGCTACAAACAATACCCCACAATGACAACGTGAAATAAGTTTGTTGGAAATCTTTGAAAATTTATTAAAAATAAAAAACCTACATAAAAAAAAAATACATAAGTATTCACAGCCTTTGCTCAATACTTTGTTGAAGCACCTTTGGCACAAATTACAGCCTCAAGTCTTTTTGAGTATGATACTACAAGCTTGGCACACCTATTTTTGGGCAGTTTCTCCCATTCTTCTTTGGAGGACCTCTCAAGCTCCATCAGGTTGGATGGGGAGCATCGGTGCACAGCCATTTTCAGATCTCTCCAGAGATGTTCAATCGGGTTCAAGTCTGGGCTCTGGCTGGGCCACTCAAGGACATTCACCGAGTTGTCCCGTAGCCACTCCTTTGTTATCTTAGCTGTGTGCTTAGGGTCGTTGTCCTGTTGGAAGATGAACCTTTGCCCCAGTTTGAGGTCCAGAGCACTCTGGAGCAGGTTTTCATCAAGGATGTCTCTGTACATTGCTGCATTCATCTTTCCCTTGATCCTGACTAGTCTCCCAGTTCCTGCCGCTGAAAAACATCCCCACAGCATGATGCTGCCACCACCATGCTTCACTGTAGGGATGGTATTAGCCAGGTGATGAGCGGTGCCTGGTTTCCTCCAGACATGACGCTTGCCATTCAGGCCAATCTTTGTTTCATCAGATTTGTTCATCAATTTTGTTTCTCATGGTCTGAGAGTCCTTCAGGTGCCTTTTGGCAAACTCCAAGCGGGCTGTCATGTACCTTCTACTGAGGAGTGGGTTCCATATGGCCACTCTACCATACAGGCCTGATTGGTGGAGTGCTGCAGAGATGGTTGCCCTTCTGGACGGTTCTCCTCTCTCCACAGAGAAATGCTGGGGCTCTGTTAGAGTGTTCTTGGTCGCCTCCCTGACTAAAGCCCTTCTCCCCCGATCACTCAGTTTGGCCGGGTGGCCAGCTCTAGGAAGAGTCCTGGTGGTTCCAAACTTCTTCCATTTACGATGATGGAGGCCACTGTGCTTATTGGGACCTTAATAATTTTTCTGTACCCTTCCCCAGATCTGTGCCTCAATACAATCCTGTCTCGGAGGTCTACAGACAATTCCTTGGACTTCATGGCTTGGTTTGTACTCTGACATGCACTGTTAACTGTGGGACCTTATATAGACAGGTGTGTGCCTTTCCAAATCATGTCCAATCAACTGAATTTACCATAGGTGGACTCCAATCAAGTTGAAGAAACGTTCCAAGGATGATCAGTATATTTTATTTATTTATATTTTTTACTGTTTACTGCCCTTTGTAGTAATTGTTTTATATTTAGAAACTATTCACTTCATTATTTTGAAAGCATCCTTGCTTTACAGAATTTTTAACAAGACTTTTGCAAAGTATTGTATATGTACACAATATATTAAAAAATGGTTGCTTATTAGTTTATTTAATCTAGACTCCTGCATGGCTAGCCAGATCTGCAGTGGACATCAGTGAGGAGGTTTGTTTTGGCAGAGATTGTATTTAAGAGGCGAGTTTAAGAGACAAGCAGAGCGGCAGTCTAGCTGCTTATTTTCCTGTGTTTGTTTTCAATTTCGATGAAGTGTCCGATCTCGGATCAGATCAAGGGTGATAAAATGCTCACAAGTACATGTCTTGTAATCTAAAGCTTTCTGCCTGTGTTTTTTTTCCAGTCTCAGCCACAGAGAGTTTTTGCTATTCTGTGATAAATTGGCTTGTACTGAAAATCACAAATGAAATTTGTTTGTGGAGGTTTTTCATATTCCGATATTCATTCAGTGCATGTGTTCTGCAAAACAATTATTTCCTGTAAATAGAACAAAAGCTAAAAGAATCAATCTGAAGCGCTTTGCCATTATGGTCACATTTTTATTGTTCTAGTTTCAAATCTTGCAATAATTACTGAGAAAAACACATTTTCAATTTTGCGGTTTGGGTACAGGGAGAAGATATCACAGACAGTAAGAGTGTTAGGTGTTGCTTTCACGGGTAGCCTAAGCTTGCTGGGAAATTCAGAGGTCTCCATAACATAGACACCATTTGGTCATTGGTTATGTTTTTTCTTCTAAATTAATATTTGAGGGAGATCCAGAGTGGCTCAGTCGGTAAAGGTGCACGGCCAAGTGAAGATTTTGCCCTATAATTCATATTAACTGATTTGTAGTCTAGATCAGGTGATTTGCCAACTGTGACTGGGAGTCACAGTAAACTATTTGCTGAGCGCCACCGTGGGTGGGACTACTTCAGTTTGGGTTGTTCTCAGCAACTGCCAAACTGCGACCTCTGCTGACTTCAGGAGTGCCAGTGGGCTAGGAGTGCTGTCAGACGGATTTGCCCTTGTGTGGCCGGTTGTGTGTTAAATGCTTACATTTATGAGAATGGTTGGTTTGAGGAACCTCGTGTGCTGTGTTGTTTGGCTGGCAGTGAGTTAAATGCTATGTTTTTGAAACTGGTTGGTTTAAGGGATCACTTGTGGCGCTCTTGTTTCCTTGTGGTAGCTGGTGTTTATGTTAGCAGCTGAGACTTAAATTGAGTAAATAGTTGGCTATTCCAAATTGGAAGAAAACTGGGAAAATTTTTTGGCGATTTAAAGAAATGATTATAGTGTCTTAAATGTGTATTTTAAAAAAATATTATCATATAATCCAACGTGCTCAACAAAGTTAATGATCAACCTAAATTAAGACATGGTCCTAATTTTAAAAAGGCATGTGCCAGAGATTAAACAAGAAAAACTCTGAAAATGAAAGTTCCATCCCCACATGTCCTATTTATTCACAAAGCTTCACAAATCTGCTGGGGGGGAGAGAAAAAAAAGATGACGCAACCATTCACTGCCAGAATGTCAAATGAGCACTTGATCTTTTATGCTTCTACATTCAAAATTTTACCATCCCTGAAGCACTAAAACTGACCTTATAAATACAGTGTTTCCAGAATAAAAAAGTGCTTGCAGATAATATAAATTCCCTTTATGCTATTGTTCTCATTAAATATAATATTCCCATATTATTTTCTCATTTCGATCACTTGGGGAAAAATGAGTTTGTATATAAATGATTTAGACTGCAGAATATTGATGGATGCGTGCAATATTCACATTTATGTTTTAAACTGGCTTTGTGACGAACAAGCACTTTTCCCGGTAGTACATTCATTAAAATGAATTGCATTCCTATGGGGGAGACACTAGTCCCTGTGGACATGGTGGAAGACTAGTCCCAGTATAAACGGGGATAACTAGTCCCTGTAGACATGGGGGGAAAATTATCCTCGTTTAAACGGGGGAAAACTAGTCCCTGTGTACATGGGGGAAAACTAGTCCATGTATAAAAGGTGGACGCCATGTGCTCTCCTCAACTGCGTCTATGATTTTTGTCTTCATCGTTCGGCCGATAGTTTGGCTGCTAGTCAAGGCTGAATAAATGATGGACTGCTCAGTGTCTAACGCTTCAGAGATCTGAGTCAAACAGCCAAGGCATCTGACATAGATGGATCGACACTGATAAAAAAAAACACATAAATGCAAGGATAAAAGCCTACCGCAGAGTCCCTCGCTTTTGTGAGGATGGCAGGCTCCATACGACAGAGAGAAAGAGAATATTTTCACTCTCCTTGGCACTTTGTGTTTGAGGAATACACAGGAAAAATTACCAGGTGGAGAATACGATGTCACTAATAACTCAACGGAATAAACAACCCTGCAAGCTTGGCTGCTATTAATCGTGGTGTGTGTGTTTGTGTGTGCGATTGTATGCTGTGTGTGTTTGTGTGTGTGGGTGTGTATGTAATTGTATGAGGTGTATATGTTTGTATGTGGTGTGTTTGTGTGTGTGTGTGTGTGTGTGTGTGTGTGTGTGTGTGTGTGTGTGTGTGTTTGTGTGTGTGTGCACATGGAGAGCCTAATTGTCTGATTTATGGTCACCACTGCCCACTAACCATTATCAGAAGGAAAGCAGAAGCTGGCTCAGGCGAGCAGGAGCATGTGTCTTTAAGCTTGCCGGACAGTCGCTCCCGGGGGACAGCTCCTAATTCGTCCCTAACGACAGGCTTGACACAGGGCCCATCGATCTGGGACAACCAGAGCGCCACTGGGCAGTGATTGAAAGACTACACTCAGATCCGGAGGGTCATAGACTGGCAGCCCAGGGCTGCTGTTGCCCTTGTCGGATCGGCTGCTTTACCTTATTAGCTCGCAGTTCTCTCTAGTTTTAGACAAAATGGCGGAAAAATTAGGCTGCTGTAGAATAATGCATTATTATTACTATAATAATACTATTGCTCAGATATAAGCGAATACAGTCATTGTGTAAGATATAATAAAACATTTGTTTTTGTGTGTGCATAGACCCCATTGATTAGCAAAGTTGCATTGTTTGAATCCATAAAACGGTTCATAGGGTTCATAAAGCCATTAAGTGACTGGCCTGGTTTTGCAATGCTTTTTACACATCATAAATGCAGAATCTTGCCTGTACTCATTACATTACTTTTTACATGAATATCGAAATATCGCACACTGAGTGCCAGTTGTATTTATGTTATGGTGGGCACCAGTCAATGCAACATATTGCTATATATATATATATATACACTATATGGACAAAAGTATTGGGCCACACCTCTTAATCATTGAATTCAGGTGTTCATTCAGTCCCTTTGCCACCGGTGTATAAAATCAAGCACCTAGTCATGCAGTCTGCCTTTACAAACATTTGTGAAACTGTAAGTGGTATTATTGCAAAGTGGAAGCGTTTAGGAACCACAGCAACTCAGCCACAAAATGGCAGAGTACGTAAATTTACAGAGCAGGGTCGCTGAGTGCTGAGGCGCATAGTGCATAAAAGTCGCCAACGCTCCGCTGACTCTGCAGAGTTCTAAACCTCCTCTGGCATTAACATCAGCACAAAAACTGTGCACTGGGAGCTTCATGGCATGGGTTTCCATGGTCGAGCAGCTGTATGCAAGCCTTACATCACCAAGCACAATGCCAAGCGT
>JAOYSI010000865.1:0-17728 GCA_025775065.1 Hiodon alosoides
ATGATTCAGTCGGGCACGTAATGATAAACCACAGCTACTGATCATGGTTCAGTCGGGCACGTAATGATAAACCACAGGTACTGATCATGGTTCAGTCGGGCACGTAATGATTAACCACAGCTACTGATCATGATTCAGTCGAGGCACGTTGGTTATGACGTTATACTTAATGCCGCTGCCTGCTTGCTGGTTACAATGATGAGTGATTTTTTTTCTGACAAAGGATTGACCTGTGTTATTCTCTGTTTGGCTTCCCCCCTCCCTGGGTGTGGGGAGCAGGGGCTTCCGCACGGTGTCTTGGCGTCCTTACCAAAGAGACCGGCACTGGAGAAACCCAGTGGGTCGGCGCCCGTGTTCAATGCCGGCATGTTCCAGTACCAGCAGGCCCTGGCTAACATGCAGTTTCACCCACACGCTGCCTTCCTCCCTCCAGGTAGGGCTCACCTGGCTGCTGAACTCCAGTTCCCATAATACCTTTACATTCTTGTCTTTTCAATGCACTATTAACACTGCTGGTGTTCAGGCCTGCAAGCTCAACCCTCATTTTTTAATTAAACTAATCATTTAATTAAACTGATCCGGTTTCTGTGTGTAGCAAAATTTACTGTATAATTCCCTATTTTATTTCACTGGTTCGTTTTGCTTCAATGAATATCCGACTGTCACTTTAGCAAAAATATTCTTCTTTATTTCTTTATTCTAATAAATGTTGGGCTGTATTCTTCCCCCTTTCCAATCTACTTCCTGTTGAAATGCATGATGGGCAGGCTCAATATTGTGCATGACACCTGCTGGAAATATTGGTAGGTGCCAGCTTTTTCTTTTAATTATCCTTGAAAATTCTTCTTTTAGCCATCAGTCATAAGTTAAATGGAGGAGCCAATGTTTGCCTAGTGCCTGACGGGCTGATTTGCAGTGTGTCCAGAGAATGTAGCTGAGACACATTCAAATGGCATGGTCATGTGTAACCATAAGTGATTTCAGTTCTGCGTCTTTTCCCCTCCCCAAACAAACGTTAAACAGCTGATGTAAAACTGGGGCTATTCTGGTTAAAACTCTGTTGATATCTGTGTAAATTATTTGGATTTCTTATCCCGATTGTTATCCCTCCTGTTCTCCAGATTTGTTTAAGTGATTTTCTCTGTGTTCCCATCAACACCTGCCCCAGGCTTGCTTGTCCCTTTGCTGGTTAGATTTATCAGTCTTATTGCTCTAATAGAGCCATGCTGCTTTAACATTTCCTTTAACCCCACCCACATTGGCATTCCTACCCATGTGGATGTTTGCTCATATGATTTTCCCTCCTGAAAGTTCCCATGATGCACAGCTCCACGCCAGCCGCTGCATCTGCCGCAGCCACGTCCGCCGCAAGTGTTCCCTTTGCAACTGCCACAGCCAATCAGGTTTGCTCCTTTACTCCCTGTCCATACAAACGTGGACCCATCCGTGCTTTCCTGTGTCCTGGGGGTGTTGCGTAAAGGATAGGAGACGCCCGTCCAGCTGTGTCACAGCCGTGGTCTGGAGAGAGAGAAGCGGTCCCCTGTCTGGACCAGCACAACATGCCAGATGTAGTATAAGAGGATTTGTGACTGTACTTTTTTGATTGACCGAACATTAACTGGGTTTAAAGCTCAACATGAAACACATCGTCTGTGTCCTTGTGAAAGGATGGTTTGTGTCGCAGGTGACGCGTGAGTTTTGACGCTGTTCAGATCATTTGCAGGCAGTTAAAAGTAACTAAAATCACATAGATGATGAAAACATGCTATTGTGTTTAACCAGATGCAGTACATACTTTTAATCTTGATTTCTGTCCTTTCTCATTTTGAGGACTCTTCCTTTTCAAAGTTGACTCCTCACGAATACATGCAGTTGGTATGTATGAGGTAGTTTTGTTGGGGAGAGGGTTAGATTGAGCAATCCATAGCATGGCTTTCATTCACTCCCACTTGGTTGGTTCACATCCAGGCTGCAGGTTCCAGGGTCATTTCATTGAAAGGAAACTGAGGTTCCAGGGTCATTTCTTTGAAAGGAAACTGGGGTTCCAGGGTCATTTCTTTGAAAGGAAACTGGGGTTCCAGGGACATTTCATGGAAAGGAAACTGGGGTTCCAGGGTGATTCGATTGAAAGGAAGTACTATACAAGCAAATAATGCCATACGGATAAAGACGTGCTTATGCGGACGAGTGTGTGTGTTTGTGTGCGTGTTTGTGTGTGTGTGTTGTGTGTGAGTGCTGTGTGTGTGTGTGTGTGTGTGTGTTGTGTGTGAGTGCTGTGTGTGTGTATATGTGTGTGTGTTGTGTGTTGTGTGTGAGTGCTGTGTGTGTGTGTGTGTGTGTGTGTGTGTATGTATATATGTGTGTGAGTTGTGTGTGAGTGTGTGTTGTGTGTGAGTGCTGTGTGTGTGTGTGTGTGTGTATATGTGTGTGTGTTGTGTGTGAGTGCTGTGTGTGTGTTGTGTGTGAGTGCTGTGTGTGTGTGTATATGTGTGTGTGTTGTGTGTGAGTGCTGTGTGTGCGTGCATGTGTGTGTGTGTGTGTGTTGTTGTGTGTGAGTGCTGTGTGTGCATGTGTGTGTGTGTGTGTATGTGTGTTATTGTGTGTGAGTGCTGTGTGTGCATGTGTGTGTGTGTGTATGTGTGTTGTTGTGTGTGAGTGCTGTGTGTGTGTAGGTGTGCGTGTGCGTGCATGCCTTTTTTGCCTTTTCCGGGTGTGCTGTTGTCAGTGTGTTAGCATGCACGTTTCACACCTTCCTCTAATCTGGCTCCGGAAGAAAATTAGTGCAGCTCTGAGGAGCAGTTCCAGTCCTCGATGGCCACGGGGGAAGGCCATACACATTGATGGTATCACTTCTATCGATGGGTCATAAACTGGTCACTAACTGAACTCTAGAACCTTCTGGACCTCAGACTAAAGTCAAACATTGTGCAGATGAGACCTGGGAAGACACACTGAACCCCCACAGCATCGCTAAGCCATCTAACATGACCACAGCTCACAGTATCTCTTATTAACCCCATTCCAACCCATGTTGCCATTGATTCAGTATTTCAGTTCTGCTTTGACAAATTAACACTCAGCAGTGAGCACAGGCACCCCAGACGTATCAGCTGTAAAGATTTTTCCCACAGTCATTAACATGCAGATATTTAATTGTAACTTGATATCTATTTATCCTCAGATCCCGATAATATCCGCAGATCATCTGACTAGCCACAAATATTTAACTCAGATGTAGTTTCCAAATCAGAACAGTAAGTTTCTTAATTTCTTAATTTCTGTTATGATTGGCTTTCCATAAATGTTATTATTGTGAGTCTGTTGCCATGATAAGCATTGTCTCTTTAGTATTATTTATTTACATTTACACTTCATATAATCTTCAGTAAGTGTAATCAGATTATCACCTTTTTTCCACTCAATTTCCTCTGACAGGTCACGGTGCAGTCTGCTGGGCGAAAGGCCTTTGTGTGTATAATATTGAGCAGGTAGACCTGAAGGAATGCCGCCATGGTCGAACCCAGGACCACAGAACACTCATCTGGAACCTTGCTTTCTGTTTGTTCACAATGGGAAATGTACACTCTGTTGGAAATTCTATGGAGCTGCCATGGTTGACGTATACAGTATTAACACGTCTGTAAACAAAGAAATGCTTCTCTTTCTCTGTTGTCTGTTGTCTGTATTAAAATTATATAATTCTTTAATGGTTTACATGAACAAAAGTGCACCTTGTACCTAAATACAGATAAACTAAATCTTATGAAGTTACTGATGCAGAAAAGGGGAAGATGAGTTAAATGTAATAATCTGGAATGTACTGTTTGTAAAGTCTTCAGTCCTCTTAAGGGATCACGCTTGATTTTGGGAGTTTTTTTTTTTTTGCCCTTTCTGTTCACTTAAGTGATTGGCCTGAAAATAGAGGAGGTAAAAAGTATTTTGCGGGGGGCGTGTACTTTTGCGGGGGGCGTGCACTTTTGGTGGGGCGTGTACTTTTGGGGGGGGCGTGTACTTTTGGGGGGGCGTGTACTTTTGTGTGTTCTGACTGTGCCATGGCTGTTATTGTGTTTGCCCTTTTCTTTTTTATATGGCTGTTTTATTTATTTGATATATTTTTGATGTTTGGGTCCGTGCCATTTCTCTCTGCCTCACACTCATCCAGGGGCTGAACTTTGACCCTTCTGGTCGACTCCAGCCTTTGGTGTCGGGGTGCAATTTTGCAGCAGAGCGGTGATGCAGTATGCAATTTTGCAGCAGAGCGGTGATGCAGTGTGCAGTGTTGCAGCAGAGCAGCGATGCAGTGTGCAATGTTGCAGCAGAGCGGTGATGCAGCGTGCAGTGTTGCAGCAGAGCGGCGATGCAGTGTGCAATGTTGCAGCAGAGCGGTGATGCAGCGAGTTATGTTGCAGCAGAGCAGTGCTGCAGTGGAGCTTTTCTTTCTTCTCTGCCCTTTGGTTTCTGGATGCCATTTCGCTGGGAGGGCCACGGGGGCCTGCGGTGGAACTGCTACTCATCGTGTGTGGGCGGGAGAGCACTGAAGAGAAATATCCATTTGAATTGATTATTATTATTATTTACTTACTTACTTTAAGATTAGTTGAATTTAGTCTGAGATTGTCTTTAAGATAAACATGACAAGGAAAAGTGTTTTGTTTTATGCATGAGTCGACCAAAGGTCTTACAGTTTACGTTGTTAGCTGAGCTTGGTTCCGCTCGTGAAGGTGTTGCTATGGAAGGCTGTGGACAGAAGCTTAAGAATGGCATACTTCCCACTGAATCATGAGTAAATTAAGTGGATATGGTGCCTGTTGTGGAGCGTGGATGAGCTGATGATTGTACTTATTAAAAAGCCTTACATTAAGGGGTGAAAGCCCCTTTCTATGCCATTTCAGTCACAACGTGGATTAGAAACACCAGTGTCTCATTGTATCTCGTGTGTAAACTCTGTGTTATCCATATCTATTAACTTTTTTATTTGATTTGATTTTATTAGGTAAGTCTCATTTTATATTACTTATAGATTAAAATATACATTACTGTTTACTTTAGCGTTTCTGTCTATTATATTTTATTTGATAGTATTTGTAGAATTTTGTTTTTCTTCCCATGATATTCATTTTTTAATTTACATGTACAAGTATGAATTTAAGTGTTTGTCTTGTAAACAAAATTAATTTTATTTGTTGTAGAATTAATGAAAGTCTTTTTTATGGGTATATGACAAGAAGAAAAGAGAAAAATTTGAGTTGAGGAACATTGTAACTCATCACTAATAAGAGAGAAAAAAATAATATTAAAAATATAGTTTGAGTGAAAATTATTTTCTACTGTATGCGTTTGAAATAGTGAATTGTGGTTAAAATGTTTAGCAGATGCTGAATGTGAGGCCATGTTTGTACAGCTGTGGGGCTCTCCGTGACCTTTGACCTTGGGTGGTCGCTCGCTACACTGCTGACGAGTGAATGAGCACTGCTTATAAACTTGAGCGGGGAAGGTTGACTTTTTGCACTTCTGTATATTGTCAAAAAGAGAAGAAATTGTATTGAATTGAAATTTTTAATAAATCAATAATCACAAGAAATGTTGTTAGGTTAAATAAATAAATAAAATTATGTCAATAGTCCTTGGCCTCCTATCCATGCCTGCCTGGTTCGGGTCCGGGCCAGGTTCTGGCTCCAGGTTAGGCAAAACAAGTACACACCGTAGTAAAGGCCACATAACGCGTGCACTGCGTTTCTGCTTTATAAGGGTTTAAATCATTTAAAACGCTTAATGAAAAGGGACAAACTACTCTCACATAAGCATCAAAAACCTCTAGCATCTCTAGCAAAACCTCTTGTTTTGCAAACCCAAATAGTAGCTTCATATGAATTCATAAAAATTAGAATTCTAACAAGTAATCAGAATGAATAAAACTAGTTCATAATAAAAATGCATTTATCAGACACTAAATAAAATAAGGATTAATATATGATCATGTTTTTTTTTCTCCAAATCTCACAGCTCCATTGTCAGATATGACAGCCCCCATTGTTAAATTCCTTCCACTCCGACATGGCATAAACATTGTGTTTTCGCTGGCCAATAATATTCTGACCCTGGTACAACAACTGTTACTTGCTGGCCAGTAATACTCAGACCCCGGTGCAACAAATGTTACTCATTGGCCAATAACGTTCAGATCCCGGGACAACCACCTCATGTTCATACTGCTAGCACAGCACTTTTATTAAAAGGCTTCTTCTCTGTCACTTCGCAACAACAGCAGAGAAGAACAATAGAGTAAGAACAATTGCAACACCGCTTTTAATTGACTGCAAAACATTTATATTTATAGATCAGGTTATACTAGTTGTTCACCTATTTTAGGCGAAAATCTCACACGCAGTGTTTATATACTTGAGTACTAAGAACACTACCATAAACTAATACTAAACTAATTGCTACAACACCACTGGACACTTCATGCTGTGGTTTTTTTGCCTGCCAAACTTGTGTTTTGGTTGGAATACCACAAGTCAATCAATAAAGAGAAAACTCTTTCTCCTTACAATTCAGCTGTACAATCGGTGACTGGCTCTACACTACAATGCTACAATGAGTTTATAGTGAAAGTCAGAACTTTGCATCATATTTTCTTCAGGGTAAAAAGGGTTTAGTAAGAAAGCTTTCTTAACGTCTCCTGTAAATAAGTACAGCAGAAGATCATAGAAGAGGCAGAAGAGGTCATGAAGCACAAATCTGGTGTCTGGTTCTCCTAACCCTGAACACAGTTGCCAATTGTGTGTAACTAAAATTATAACTTGATTCAATATATATATAAATCATGCTGATGTTGTTTACTTATGCAGCACCAACTGCAGAACAAGGCATTGTTGAATTTGTCTGGACACACAGCTGTTGGTCTAGCTGTTCGTTCAGACACACAGCTAGTGGGCTTTCTGTTCGTTCAGACACACAGCTAGTGGTCTTTCTGTTCGTTCAGACACACAGCTAGTGGTCTTTCTGTTCGTTCAGACATACAGCTGGTGGTCTTTCTGTTCGTTCAGACATACAGCTAGTGGTCTTTCTGTTCGTTCAGACACACAGCTGGTGGTCTTTCTGTTCGTTCAGACACACAGCTGGTGGTCTCTCTGCTCGTTCAGACACAAAGCTGGTAGTCTTTCTGTTCCTTCAGACACACAGCTAGTGGTCTTTCTGTTCGTTCAGACATACAGCTAGTGGTCTTTCTGTTCCTTCAGACACACAGCTGGTGGTCTCTGTGTTTATTTGGACACACTGCTTGCAGTCTCTCTGTTTGTTCAAAGACACAGCTGGTGGTCTCTGTGTTTATTTGGACACACAGCTAGTGGTCTCTCTGTTTGTTCAAAGACACAGCTGGTGGTCTTTCTGTTCATTCAGACACACAGCTGGTGGTCTCTGCGTTTGTTCAGACACACAGCTAGTGGTCTTTCTGTTCCTTCAGACACACAGCTGGTGGTCTCTGCGTTTGTTCAGACACACAGCTGGTGGTCTCTGCGTTTGTTCAGACACAAAGCTGGTGTCACTATTCCGACTCAGAGCTGGTCTCTATATAATGAGCCATAGCAAGATTGTTTAAATTCCAAGATGGAGTCGTTTCCTACCAAGACTGCGTGATTAAGATCAGTACAGAAACGTTGCGTATTAACACACATTTATTCTAAAATAAGTCAACTCAGTGACTTTGTGTTAAACCCCATGCAGTTACACGTGGGTGATGTTGTGAGATTCAAAAAGCTGGTTTCATTTCCAGCTTATACCAACTCTAAGACATAAGGTAGTCCGTATTAAATTAAACCTGGAATCCAAAATCTTTTCTTCCCAGCTTTTAAAATATATATTTGATTTCACCGCCCCACCAATCTTCATATACAGGTGTTACTACTGTTGTTCATGGCCTCATTTAAACACAGAATAATTTATTTAATTATTTAAAGGGCCCTAATAGCAACACAAATTCACCGACACGTCCTCCCTAACAGTCTGAGACATCTGTTCAACTATGTGTAGAGTTTTAGCATGAGGTCCACTCATTTTAAGTATCTCTGTCTACTGGCCCTTTAACAAAACATTTAACCTTTCAGTCGTGACGTAAAGACGTTGTGCGCTGTGAATGTGGACAGGAAGTGCAAACGCTGATCACACCTCACACTCAGGCACAACATAAGGAAGTACTGGGTTCAACATGACACTTGCCTAACGCTGGGCCGAGATCTCATTTTAACCGAAAATATTCAAACCAAATCCCGAGATTCAAAATATGGAATAGAATCCGCAAACGGAGGAGCGTAAACGCTTGAAGTTAGAAAACAGGGGATCTCGGCCTGAGGAAAACGCGATCGAAAAGAAAATTAAGGGGAAAGTGGCTGTTTTCAGAAGCCATGAGAGAGTATAAGGTAGTCGTGCTGGGTTCCGGCGGAGTGGGTAAATCGGCGTTAACTGTTCAGTTTGTAACGGGATCCTTCATTGAAAAGTACGATCCCACGATAGAAGATTTCTACAGAAAAGAGATTGAAGTGGACTCGTCGCCGTCTGTGTTGGAAATATTGGACACGGCTGGGACGGAACAGTTCGCTTCCATGAGAGATTTGTATATCAAAAACGGACAAGGGTTTATTTTGGTGTACAGTCTAGTAAACCAGCAGAGTTTCCAGGATATAAAACCGATGAGAGACCAAATTGTTCGTGTGAAAAGATACGAGCGAGTGCCCATGATATTGGTCGGAAACAAGGTTGATCTGGATGGTGAGAGAGAGGTCTCTTCCGGGGAAGGGAAAGAACTGGCGGAGGAGTGGGATTGCCCTTTTATTGAAACATCAGCCAAAAATAAAGGCTCTGTTGATGAATTGTTTGCAGAGATTGTCAGACAAATGAACTATTCGTCCACCCCAAGCGTGGACGGCCAGTGTTGTTCTTGTGTAATTGTTTAAATGTACATACTTTATTTTAAAGTTTACACATTTCAGTGACTTGATTCGGGTATTCAGTGTATAACCAGTTGTTAACTGAAAACAAACAAAATGTGTAAAAAGTTAACTCAGTATTCAAAGTGTCCTACTGTCTTGGAGACTCTTGTGACATGAGTGTTTACATGGCAGAGTACTTTAATGTTCTGAGATTTTGGAACAGTACAACTCACAATTATGGGTGCTGACATGGGAATGAGGAACTTTTAATGCAGTTGACACATCCTGTCTCATTCTTTTTCTTGTGGAAGTGTAGCCAGAATTTCTTTTCTGCTGTGTTGGAGGAAGAGTGAAATACCTCCTGTGAAGTTATGTGAACCCCTCTTCAGAAACTCGGAACCTCCACAGCTGCTGTGCGATTTCAACACTTTTCAAAGTGCCAGACCTAACCCTCCACGTGGATGTCCACCTGAGCAGTCTCCATGGGAGATGAGCCTGACACCAGCAAATTTCTCCACTCCCCACCGCAAAGCCCAGAGATGCCGGGAAATGGTACTATCCAGTTCGGTTAAACTTGATTTAAAAAATGTTTTGCTGGTGAAGTGAAAGTGTGGCTTGTTGAACTGGCTGGGGGTACGAGCCGTGCATCCTGTCTTGGCGAGCGGGCTGAACGAGGAAGACGGCCCCACGTTTAGTGCCTTCTAGCGGAGTGCCAATCTGAGAACGTAACAATGGATGGATTTTGGGGGGCATTATTGCAGACAGAAGTCCTGTTGTTTTTTTCCCCTCTTTGTCATGTTGGACTGTCACATGTACATTTTGTGATTCAGCGTCACTAAGTTTTGCAGAACCATCCCCCCTCTCTTCTAAGATCTGATAAACGTAAAATGTTGTTATAATTTGTCTTAACAAAATGTGATTTAACCTGGTTGAAATTTTGGTTACAGTCAAACCTTTTAAGGGCTTTTTACCTGTCTTGTTCAAGATTTTTAATACAAATGGCATTTTTCCAAACAAAAAGTGTGTTGCATTCTCTTGGTATGGTTGTCTTCCTCTATGCTGGTGTGGTGACACACACACACACACACACAGAGCTTTTACCCTGCTTCTGCTTCTGTGTGTGATTAAGTTTAATATAACAGGGGTAAGTGAGGCGTTGAGGTGGATTTTGGGGGGGGGTGATATTGATATAAGTCCTATTCATGTAGGCTTAAACAAGCAGGTAGCTGGTTGCCCAATTTTATACCCACTATGGCGTGAAGGGCGGATGACGGGAAGCCATCCAGATAAAACCTAGAGTTATTAGGGTTATGGCAGAAGGTGGCACTGTCTTTGTAATAATCTAAACTTAATGTGACTGTAAATGTGTTGTAATTGGGGCACCAGTCAGCTCTGTGTGGTGATAACGTTATGTCACCATGTTTGTATTTTGTTTTGCATGACAGTGCTGGAACTAGAGTGAGGTGTTGCCATTTGCCCCGAATCAGGAAATAAACTTTCATCCTCACTTCTTGTCTTCACTTATACACAGGTGGTGTACCACAACTTTTATCACAAGTGGTTTTATTGTCCTTTAAAAAAAATGTGTATCGTGTACTTATTTATACTCGCAATATTCTTTTGCACATTTCTGTGTGTGAATGTTAAGGGATTTTTTATAAAAACGGACAAGAAAAAAGGGTTGGTAAGTCTCACAAAATCTCCTTTTTTTCCTGACCCCCGTTGAATCCTGCTTCTCGCTGAAGGTTCCTCTTGAGTTATTTCCGGACTTTTCCGTGCCTCATGTTGCTAACTAACTTATTTTGTGGCATCCTATTCTGGTCACACTACCCTGACAGGAGACCTCCGTGTCAGTATTCAGGTCCAGGTGACATAAGAATTGTCACGACTGTAACCCCAGGTGACAACATTCGCTAACAGATGAGTTTCCACCACCACAGTCCTGTTGTTGAGTTGTTTCCCTAAAACCCATGTTATCAGCTCTGCCGTGTTTAGCTTTTTATGGAGTGGTGCTGTTTATAAGTAAATGGATTTCATGCAACTTCATCCTCCCCAGAGCAGTTAGTGTTAAGGACACAATTTGAGCCTTGCATTCTTTTTCTTGTTGGTGCAAAATGTCTCTGTAAAAAGCACAGCGGCACTTGTGCTCTTTTTGTCTGACTCATTTTGTGTGTTTATCTGGTGTTTCCAGGGGAAAAATCATCAGTTCTTCAGGCGCGCAGGGAAACCTAGTGGCCACTTGATGTAATTATTGTAGTTCCTTGTAGGCAGTCCTTGTCTTCTGTCCAGTGACTACTGACTGCCTTACAGGTGTCAACAATAAGAGCTGTCTCATATCCAGTGACTACTGACTGCCTTACATGTGTCCACAATAAGAGCGGTTTCCTGTCCAGTGACTACTGACTGCCTTACAGGTGTCAACAATAAGAGCTCTCTCATATCCAGTGACTACTGACTGCCTTACAGGTGTCCACAATAAGAGCTGTCTCATATCCAGTGACTACTGACTGCTTTACAGGTGCCAACAATAAGAGCTGTCTCATATCCAGTGACTACTGATTGCTTTACAGGTGTCAACAATAAGAGCTGTCTCCTATCCAGTGACTACTGACTGCCTTACAGGTGTCCACAATAAGAGCTGTCTCATATCCAGTGACTACTGACTGCCTTACAGGTGTCAACAATAAGAGCTGTCTCATATCCCGTGACTACTGACTGCCTTACAGGTGTCAACAATAAGAGCTCTCTCATATCCAGTGACTACCTGCCTTACAGTTGTCCACAATAAGAGCTATCTCATATCCAGTGACTACTGACTGCCTTACAGGTGTCCACAATAAGAGCTATCTCCTATCCAGTGACTACTGACTGCCTTACAGGTGTCCACAATAAGAGCTGTCTCATATCCAGTGACTATTGACTGCCTTACAGGTGTCCACAATAAGAGCTGTCTCCTATCCAGTGACTACTGACTGCCTTACAGGTGTCAACAATAAGAGCTGTCTCATATCCAGTGACTACCTGCCTTACAGGTGTCCACAATAAGAGCTCTCTCATATCCAGTGACTACTGAGTGCCTTTCTGAATAATGAAGTTGACATTCGACACATATCTGATCTGATAAAATATCAATATTCCTGCTTGTAATATTCGGGTACACCTCTACTGTACATATTTTTAAATGAATAACTGAATACTCCATGTTCAATTAATCAATAAGGTTTCCCCATGGGGATGAATAAAGTACCTATCTATCTAATTAGATGGAAATGATCGTGGAAATGGCTTGTTTTTAGAAATCATAAAAAACTAAAATCATTGACCAGTTAACATTGTATTATAAGGCTGTAGTTGTCGGAATAGAACTTTAGGGCTTTGTTTAATGCCAATTGTTTTAGTTGTGGCATCATAACTAGAACAATTATCACTGTTAAAGGTAGGATTTGCTTTTTGGGAGATAATCTGAACTGACTCTGTTTTTGTGCAGTCTTTGTGATGTCTTGGAACGCATAGATAAAATTAGGACATTAGTCTGAGGGGGGATTTTCTGAAATTTTTCAGATATGACTCGTTTGGATTGAAAAAACCACAAATTACCCAAGACTGGTATTAAAATATGCATTGCTCTGATTATTGTTAATTAGCTTTCATGTCTTTTGTGACCTAACACCTTTGATAGCTTGCTATCTGTTGCTCTGAGTAAAACAGATTAGTTGGTTTGAGATGTGCGTCTTCTTCACACATAAAGGCCAACCCGTGGATTGGTGGAAGGTTTTGTTTACATTGAGCCAAATGAACACTGGTAGAAGGCAGTCGAAATAGTTTAACAAGAGTAAGCAAGAGTTCTTTATTTAGTTAAATTTAAATTAAATGAGAAATCAAAGAAAAACCCAGGTATGGATCATTTGCATATGTAGTGATATCCTATGACAAAGCTTATACCAAAATATACATTTATACATCATGTTTAATGTCCAACTAAAAGTCAAAAATAAATAATTGACATTTCAGAATATGTGAAGTCATCACGTTGTGGCTTTTGCTGCTATGCATGGTAAGGTTAGCTTGTAGGGGGGGAAAAAAACACTGAAAAGTCAACTGAACCTGTCAGCGTAGGCTGCAAGTGGTGTTTCAGGTACTGACAATGTCTTGCTTGATGACTATGAAACAAGTTGATAACGGAGAAAATGATTAGGGTCACTGTAGGAACAGTGTTCGCCGTTGTCAACATAGAGGGGCTGGAAAGAGAAAGCGCATGATGTTAAGAGGATGAGGGGCCTTCACCTTACTCTGACTCTGCACAACGCTGGTTAGGGACAGGGCACACCTCATCGGGACAGGTAAACACAACATTATATTCATGAATTTATTTACCGAGTCAGTACATTCTGGATGAGATGCACGCACCTAGACGAGTCAGTAACATTGCAGATGCTTTACACATATCAACTGAAAGATCAAGCTGGGTTTAAACATTACCTGCACTAAACAAATAATCAATGGATCGAACATGCTTGTTGTCAATATCATTTCTAAAAACCCAGTAACTAAGCACCCGGCTAAGGGTTTTGACTCCTGAGTCTAAAACTGACCTCAGCGGCAGAGAAGGAAGCTAATATTCCATGCAGTTTTCTGATGTTTTTTGCATTAGCAGATTCCTTCATGGTCAGCTTTGCAGTTTGCCTTAATGCAATACATGGCGACAATAGTTCTATAGGTGTAATAGTCGTGGTGTATGGCTTCTTCGTTGAAATTGTTTTTTTTTAAGTGGCATGGACTCGAACCACTCTCAGGTCGAGCCTGCAGAAGATTAGCAACATCTGGTAAACAGTAAACGGCACCACCTTATTCTTTACGTTGGCACCAAACGGGAGTGGCCTCTGTAAAAAATAAATGCCGGTTTGTTGGTGAGGCGTGGTGTCACCCTGCCAGCATTGCGCCTGCGTAGCGACAACGCTTTAAGCTGTCAGAGAGGGGCTTGGGGTTTGGGTTAGAAGCTGACGTCAAATCTAGCCCAGCCGGGCACATACAATGTGAATTGGGACGTTTGCCTCGGGCCTCTCATTCAGAATGGCTATTTGGAGATTTATTTGTTTCAAGAAAACTACATAGATTCGCAGTGTGCTTGAATAGAGGAGGACTGGAATCTAATATCAGGGGCCCGTTATTCCGAGACCGTATGCAGTTCTTGACCAACGTTGCAGCGAATTTGCCCGTGACAACACAGATTCCGACCAGCGTGATGGAGGGAAAATATCAATAACCGTATTGCAAGGTAATTTTGTACCTACGTAGATTATTAGTATACACGGTATTTTAGCAAACGAGCTAGCCAAATACCTTTATACAGCCAACGTATTTTTATGAATTTAAAATACCTAGCTATCTACAATATATAATAATTGCAATTGTGTACTCAATGAGTGTTCTCTCTTTCCTCAGCTGAAACGAGCATCCAGGTATCGTAAAGCTGGATGGTGTAGCTAACCTTATCATCAACTGCTTGGAAGCGTATAGCTTGATTTGAGATATCACCGCCGTTCTCGGTCTCCTTCTTCTTATTCCCTGCCTTGCCGCTTCACCCCCGGCTCTCACCATGGGTAACCGGGGGATGGAAGACCTCATCCCGCTGGTGAACAGACTTCAAGATGCATTCAGCACCATTGGACAGAGCTGTAATCTCGATTTGCCTCAGATCGCCGTCGTTGGCGGACAGAGCGCAGGAAAGAGCTCTGTTCTCGAGAACTTCGTCGGCAGGTATGGGTACAGCTTTTATGAAAACGCATCAAGAAATTAATCAAATTATCATGATCAAAATGTGGATGTGTAGCGCTCCGATGCTCCGATGCACGTTTGGACTCTACACCTGTATGTTGTTTCACTGCAAGCTCGTTGAACCGATTCTGCTCAGTTTGCGCGTTCGTCGTGTGTCGCATTGTTTACAACATTCCCCTTCAAATCTGCTTATGGAATCAATGTGCGAGTCACAAGATTTCATTTTCGGCTCACATTTTTTTAAATATCTAAGAATCCCTTCGATATTTTGAATACCTCTAAAATGCGTAGATGCGGTCCTTTAGTACGCTCGGTGTATTTACATGAAACTGACGTTACAATGCGGTAGTTTGTGAAATATTACAGTGACAGCTAAAGAGATTTTACGCAAATTAATTCGCGGTGTCTATTTATAGGTGGAATTTTTTTAAAAATGTATTAAACACAACACTATTAGTATTTGATTTATTAAGTAGTCACCACCACTTTCCTTGATGTCGCATAGTGCGTTTTAAAAATAGAATTTTCCAATCCGATTCAGTCGATTTAAACATTAACATTTTTGTTGTTTATTTTAAAAGTTTTGGTAAATAAAACACATTCATCAGCGATTGTTACAAATGGAGAACCTTACCAATGCCTAGGAGTAGGCTAGCCTGGCGATTGGGTTCAGTTTAGGTGCACACTGTAAGTAAGTTGTGTTAAAGAAAATTTTGTATCCTTGGGTCTGTTTTAAGTGCTCCTGATCGGTGCGGTTTTGCCCCGCAGGAAAAACACTGAAGGGTGGTTGTGGCATCTTTGTTTTTTCTACGACTGCACCGCTTCCGGTTCTATTGAGATGTCACTGTGTTGTGAAACGGGTTCTTTATCAAGATGTTCGATGTCCAATAGTCAAGGTGGGTCTGTGGGGCATGAATGGAGAGTGAAGCCTGTCAGTAAGTGCTTAGTGAAATCTATGTTTGAGGACGTCTCCCTCAGGTGAACGTCCTTCTCATGGACACAAACTCAGTAGCATACTGCTGCTGTGCAATGCTAGATTACTGTTTTCCAAGGGTGATGTGAACACTGTGTCCCTCTGTCTCCTACGATTAAAAAGCTTACTTTATAGCAAACCTCTATAAGGAAGCAAATAATTGTATATCCTTAATGGTCAGACTGGGGCCAAAAGTGTCTCTAATACTGAAAAAACTAAATTGGCATGTAGTCCCAGTAAAAACCATAAAAGCAATGGTGTGTATAGGTAAAATTTCCCCAGATTCCAAATAGGATGTTACGGATTGTCTTCCGACTAGGTTTAGTCTGATTTGAAATATCACTTGGGAAATACAGCAGTGTTGGTTGGCAGTATGTGTGTGTGATGTGCCCGATTAAGTCAGACAAACACATCAGTATCAGTATCAAGTGGATGTGTTTTGGCCTGTCCGTTTAACCATCATCCCACCTTCGAAGGCCTCAAACGTGGCCAACATACTGTCCTATAGTGGCTACATGTCACCGGAAAAGCCATTGTCTTACCACATATTCCGTGCATGTCATTCAAGTTTATCTTTGCTCCATCTCTGTGATTCTGGGATCTGTGTTATCTGGAAATGGTGGTGCTCTGTACAATGGGATGAAATGGGATTTACCCTGCCGTTTTAGGTAGAAACGGTTCAGCAGGACGCGATGAGCTTTACTGGCTGGGATGTGCTACAGAGAGGAGGAGATGAAGGTTAACAATTTAAGACGAAAGGACAAAAAAATCTCCCCGGTAATGAATTCGAGGAGCCGAAAAACTCCAAACCCCTTCCCTCCAAACCGACCGAGGGCTGTCCCAGTTCTGCCCGCGTTCTGCAAAAATGACACACAATACACAAAGGAGTAATGCGTGCCAGTGTTTTTGCAGCCTGTTTCTTAACGCCGTGTGGGTTTATATTTGTGTTCAGTCCCTCTCTTTAGAATGGTCTCAAACAACAGTCAGCTGCTGTTTACTACAGCCCGGCGGTTTGGTCATGGGAGTTCTGCTGCTCATATTCTCGAAGAAGGAAATGTTAAATGAACCACATGCTATCACTGCATGTATATAAGCACATGGGTGCTTGGTTCATTTGGGACACGTTTTAGATGGTGCTGTGATAAACCTCAAATGCGAATGGTTTCAAAAGCAAACCGTGCGTGTGAGGTTGAATATGACTTTGGCAGTCAATGTCAGGTTTGTTTGTGTCTCTAAGTAAAGGGAAAGACCACCAACAGCTTGGATCAGGTTAGCCACTTAAAGCCACCAACAGCTTGGATCAGGTTAGCCACTTAAAGCCGGTGATTAAATCATGGTTCAAGTGACAGACCGAAATCAACTGAAATCCTTAGATTTGAAGTTAAGGTCGTTAAAATATTGCATTCAAAAGCTGAAACCTGTAAGCTGAAAAACGGCTAAAATATATGATCGACATGTTTTGGTATCCTCTGCACCATGAAATGACTTTAAAATTGCCCTTCAGAGCAGATACGCTAAATGAGTCATTTCTCTAGCTTTGGCGAGCGCAGTGCTGATTCACCAGGATTTTTTTCAATAACTGAATTGATGAGATTTGCAGATCAATACGAGTTCCGGTCAGGCGGTGTCATTGGTGGCCGGTCATCCCTCATTTGTGACTGGGCTGTGCTGTGGCAGACGCCAAGCTCTGAGTCAGGAACACTCTGGGCGTGCGCGCAAGCACGCTCGCTGGCACGTGCGTTTCAGCTGTGGCCTGAGCGACAGACACTTCCCCATTGACACACAGGGAGAGAGCACTGCAGCGAAGGCACTTTTTGATCTGACAGAGCGTGGATTAAGTCGGCGCACAATTCACTTTGTGTGCCTGAAGAGAAAAGAAAACAACTGCATCATTTACCTCTGTTGCCGGGCAACCGCCACAATCGCTTGCAATTCCGGTCAATTGATGCATGTGGGGGGGGGGGGGGGGGGGCGCGGCGCGGGGCGCCGGCGGCGCCGCGGCGGGGCGGGGGGGGCGGGGGGGGCCGGGGGGGGGCGCGGGCGGGGGGGGGGG
>JAOYSI010000866.1:0-17728 GCA_025775065.1 Hiodon alosoides
TTTTTTTTTTTTTTTTTTTTTTTTTTTTATTTTTTTTTTTTTTTTTTTTTTTTTTTTTTTTTTTTTTTTTTTTTTTGGGTGGGGGGGGGGGGGGGGCCTCAGAGAGAGAGAGAGAGAGAGGCATTTCTTCTGTTTTATTTTCCTTCATAATTGTATAGTTCTGTTTTTATATTCTGTATCATTTCAAACTTTTTTTTATCGGTACTGGTTTGGGTTTAGAGTTTGACTGTAAAACAAGATGCTGATCGTAGAATGAATGGTGTTAAACGCTTAGTTTTTTGTGAATCTTTTGCACAGCAAGTTTAAAGCTGCACCCATCTCCACTGTGTAGTTTCTGTCTGTCTGTCTGTCTGTTGTGGAGTGTCCCCCATTGTGCTGCAAAGCTTGGGGGGGATTTCATACTCATTTAAAATCATGTACGAGCTCACACGCAGTTTACAGGTTGTTTATTTAGCCGGGCTTTACAGTGCTCTACACTCTGGTTTTGGTTCTGCATGTGCCCAAAAGCGTCTTTTGCAACGTTTACTTTTAAATTTAGCAGAACTGGCTGGCTGCGACAACCAATTTACAGCACTTTTGTACATCACTCCGGATAAGAGCGTCTGCTAAATGCCAAAAATGTGAATGTAAATGTAAAATGGTAAATATGTTGTCATGACCACCGGGAGCGGCTGAGAAACGCTAGCTGACTGAAACTGAATTGAATAATTTAGTGAGGTTGGTCTATCACGACCAGTCCATGTTCTCGTGCTGACATTAGCTAAAAGCTGAGAGGCGGATAGTTGGCTGTTAAGCTGACTAGCAATGTTTATTTGGCTGTCTAGCTAGCTAGCTTAACAACTGTATAGCTTGTGTATGGAAAGCTTTTTAGCTGCCTTCCTCTGAAGCCAAGATCAAGTACCTTAGTGAATGTTCCCATCAAAGTATTATAGTTTTACATAAAAGTCCTGCAATTGTGTTTGTATTTTACCCCTGGAAATAATAATAATAATAATAATAATAATAATAATAATAATAATTATTATTATTATTATTATTATTATTATTGTATTTCCTTTATTTAGATCTCAGGCCTACTGGGCCCAGGATTGACAGTCACCCGACAAGCCCAGAGACGGTTATCAGAGGGCCAGTTCCGATGGCGCGCGCCTGTTCAGCTAGTCGTTAAATCCAGCGCTGTTTTTTCTCCTGGAATCAGATCAGCGTGACCCGTCTCTCCCACCCCAGAATCTGTTTCCACTTTGCAGCATGATGGCGTTGATAAGAGCTTTACTGTTGGTTTTATTTTGAATTTGTTTGCGGGCCTGTGTAGTTTCTCTGCTGGTTTTGTGCTGAAATAAAGTGCCAGAGTGGCTCTCAAAATGTAAAAGCAAAAAAAGCTTCCATGTAATTAACACTCTGAACAAAAGCCGTTTATCCGTGGTCTCTCCTCTCTTTTTACTATTACTCTGGCCTGGAGTGTCCAAAATTATCCCCCATCCGCTGTTCTTAAACCATAGGCTTTTAAAATGCTGTTTAATGGACTCTTACAATTAGCAGCGATGATATTATTAGTGGTAATTTAACACTGTTGATTATTTTATCATTATTTATATCTATAATTATCGATTTATAATTATCATTATATAGGCCTTATCATGTAGGATACCACCTTTATTGATTCCTTCTATAAATGAAATGGCTCTGACAGAATTTATAACTTCTATTTATCAAAAAAAGTAGGCCTACAGATGGTCCAGGTGAAGACAAAAAAAATTCAGCTTTTGTAATGTAATTAATGTAGCTACCGCCTGTGTGAGATTACCGTTTAACGCAGTAATTCTTTTCTCCTAATACTACAACTGTATGATATTTTCCGCTGTTCATTTGCATATTAATATATGTAAATAGTTCAGTTGTTTGCTGTTGTCAAGCAGAATTCACCCAACACTACTGAACACAACTGACTACTCCCCGGGCGTACAGGCGGACGTGTGGAAATTAGATCATTTACATGCGGGGAAGTCATTTATAAAAATCAATCAATCTTTATGAGATCACTTATCAATATTGTAAATAGCCGTGCTATTAATAGTCTGGGTATCTTGGTAATTGGCACAAGTGAAAACTGACTCTTACTGAAAGGCTTCTAGTTCTTACTGGACGGTGTTCACATCAGGTGAAATGTCATGTTTAAAGAGAAGAAATTCGATCTAAAGGTGAATCCCACTAATTAAGTGTATTCTACTGAGAATCGGTAGCTACTTCTGATGGACTAAATTAGAAAAAAAATATTTCATTATCCGACATTGATTTGCAATAGACTTTTCCAATATTGAGTAGGCTGAGATGTGAGCAGCAGAATACTTTATCGAATTCCTGATCTGAATATATGAATGTAAAAAACATTGTGCTAGTGTAATCATTTTCGGCTTGTGCCTGTTTTTAGTTGCCAGAGGAGTTCACCAAAACAATCACTAATATATCAGCTGAATGTTTGCGTAATTACATTTTGGTGGTATTAGTTTAAAATATAGAAGTGTATTGAGATTTAATCATTAAAAAAACAAACAAACGTTCACTTTATACTTCTGGGCTTGTTTGTTTTCTTTGTTGTTCTCTGTGCTTAGATGGGTAGAGAACGGGTCTTGACTGGGGGCTGCCTGGAAATTACTACAGAGCCGGATCCATCTGTTTGCATCTGAGATTTCGGTAGCCTAGCCCAGCCTGGGTTGGGACGGGCGATTTCGGCAGCCTCGCCCAGTCCGAGTTGGGACGGGTGTAATTAATAGTTCAGGTGAAGCTAGCAGACAGCGAATGGAACGAGGGCATAGCCTGTTGTAAAATGGTTATTATCACCGTACGATTATTATGTTTTTATAGTGAGCGGCGTTTGGAGAAACGGTTCCGCTCCGTCAGAGCGTTATTAGTTTGCGGTCAGTCGATAAACCGGTGATTTGTGTGCTTTAGTCTCAGTCGGCTTCTTCAGCCCCTGGGCCCGTCCGCTCAGGCTGCGCTAAGAGGACCTCGCCTGAACGTGACATGCCTGGTCAGCCTCTCGCAGACATGCCTTTTCACTAACTTCCCCTCCCCAGACCTGAACTGGGACTCTGTGGCGGAGAAGGGGGCCGGGGCGGGGGTGGCTGTGCTGTACACGGCTGTTTGGCACGGCGGACTGGCCGCTGCAAGCCAGACGTGTTTCAGGCCAACCGGCTCCTCAGCAGACTGCGCTCTGCACCGGACTTCACTCCCTGACAGCGGTGCACCCCACCCCCAACCCCTGACCGATGACACTGGCTCTTTCACACCTCCCAGTACTACTAGCCCGGCTACTGGAGAAGGCACGGCACAGTGGAGACGTTGAAAGGCGCGCGGAGGGTAGGATGGCGGTGTAATTGCACACCATGCCGGTCTCATGGTTAGGGTTAGGCGTCCCGACATCACAGCCATAAAATAAAACGCTTTTTGTGTATGGCAAAGAGGGACAGCTTTGTTTGGGAGTGGGTATGAGAAATGTCAAATCTAGAGCAGGCGTCGACTGGGCTGGTGAGTGAGTGAGTGGGAGGGAGGGTATTTATATACTCTAAATTTCATTGAAATGCTGGCCCTTGTGATGTTCAGACTGGTCTGTCGGGCATTAAATTCTAAGGAGCGCTCCATCAAAAAGCATGTTTACTTCCATACGTAACAAAACAGTATTCCATATTTAAGTTTGCTTATTGTTTCTTCTACGCCTGCAAAAAAAGTGTGTTACAAATGTGTTTGAGTTGGTCCGATATCGCGTGCATATTATAAATCCCTTTGTTCCATTCCCTACAGTGTTTACCCCCTCCCCACATTCATAATGTGTTACTTATGGCTCTGAAAAAAGACACGATTTGCTTTGTCAAATTATGAATTCAAAGAGGGTTCATTCCGGAAACGTTCTCGAACATTCCCATGTGTTTTGTGACAGTACATGCATAGCTTCGGAATTCTCCCCCTCCGTTGTTATAATGGTGATATCTAGGAACATGTGGGTGTTTTTCCAGAGAGTGTACTTCAGGGGGAAAAAAGGTGCTGGTTATTGATGAAATCCTCGTCGAAATCCTTGTACGGCTGAAGATGGCTACCTATTCCTATTCATCCCGTAGATAGTTAAGGCATTGGAGAGTCAGGTGAAGCTTCTCATCTCCAAGTGCCATGGTTTAGAATTGGCTTTTGCCGTTGCATTATGTAATTCTCAACGATCCATCTATGCAATGATGCAAAGTATGGGTTGCCTGGGATTTGTGCTCTTTCCCCCCTGTCTGGCACTGCCGCCCGGACCCACTGCAGCCCGGACTCACTGCAGCTGGACTGAATACAAGTCCAGTAGATCATATAGATCAGAGGATAATTTGGTTGGCCCTTTAGACTTTTCTCACCTCTCGCGGATCACTTTGATTCCTTGTTACCTCTTGACGACTTGGCCCTTTTCTCCGGGACGCTCTAGCTGAATAACACGGAGACGAATATTCGACCCCACTGAAGAAGGCGCTGAGGTAGACAAGCCCCTGGTCCGGACAGTTGGAATGGGGCGATGGGTGAGGCGTTCGGGGGTAGGGATGGCTCAATCACTCAAGGCCGGACAGGAGAAGCTGCTTAGCTTGGGAGGAATGTTGAAACCCAGTGACCAGCAAGTTTTCGGTTAACTCCTAGGATCTCAGCGTGCAGGTCGTGGTGATCCATTTGAATGTCCGTGACACTGACGCGTTACAGACACAGCCCAGGGACTGTGTGCCTACATAGAAGTTCTACACAGAACTCGCGCTGTAATAATTAAGGAGTTGAGTGTGGGTGTAGCCGTTGTACGGGGTTTGGACTGGTGTCTTGGGAGTCGGCTGCCTCTGAGTGACTTTCTCACTTTGCTGGAACATTTTGCAGGGCAGTGAAAACCTGCTTGACTTTCCTCTGAAGTCCCGCACAGCCGCCTTGCGGAGGCCGAGTGGCCAACAGGAATTTCATTAGTTACTGAGGGCTGGCCGTCTGCTCTCCCCTCCCTAATTATCACCAGAGCCTGGCATCAGGAGTCCCGTTCACTGCGCTCAGGCTCCTGACCCCTGGTCCCTGCGGTTTATCAACAATAATATTCAGAGATCATAACTGTGTTAGTGTAGTCCATTCTCTACTCCCCTCCTCCCGCCTGCAGGTAAAAGATAATAAATAAAGAAACCGATCAGCTCTGGTATGTCAGGCATTCGCCTCCTGGAACAGGCTCTGATGTACCCAGAGAAAACCCATCTATGTAAACAATGGCGGCCATCTCAGTGTCCCATAGAAATGAGTTTTTTTTGCCTTTGGTTTCTCTTCCTTGGCCAGGTTGTTTTCTTTTCATTCGTTATTTCCTGTGTGCTACAGGTCGTGTTTAACTGTTATTAGTGGGGCGGCTGGGGTTGGGGGCTATCTGGCCGGTTCATTTTGTGAAGTTTGTCCCCCCCTGCTCCTGGGGCAGAGACCTCCTCAGACCTCAATAACCCTCTTCGCTCTCTAGATGGCGAACCGCGGAACCCCCCCCCACCCGATGGTACCTGGGGTAATCGCTATTTCCTCACACCGACTCCATGGGAAATTCCGACCCGGCTCCCACGTCAGTCTGTGTTGCTTTGGTGTCTATGGGAGGCAGCCAGGGGAGGAGCAACGGGTGATTGACATCCGCAATGTGCTCTGTCCCGTTAACAAACGAGCTCGGGTCTCCTGGGCTCAGTAGCGTCCTCGCTAACCTTCCAGGTTCCTTCTAGAAGTCCCCCCTGGAGCCCGGCTTTCCGCCGAGAACCGCACGCAACTGCTCGGTCTGTCTCCGCAATGGTGAATAAAATGCACAACTTTGTCTGGGATGAAGAGAAGAGGGGTTTGTAAACAACACACGCTTTGTGATGAGCCTGGCTCTCTCTGCATGCCTCGTAACATGGTGTTCCGAGGCGGAGGACGTCATTGTCGCCGATATCCGTTTTTAGGCTAGCTTGGTACCTAGAGCTCCGTCTTTCGCACAAAGACCTGCTGATTTGTTTGCGTCTTTGTGTAGTTGTTTCATGCGGCTGAGGGTAGGCAAAGCCGTTTCTGAGAGTCCCGCTTTACATATAATATGTTCCAAATCTCACTCACTCACCGCTCTGCCTCGTCAAACCCAGAGGCTTAAGTAAAACCACGGCGATCCCCACCTCACCTCAGGAAATGCCAAAGTCATTCCCACTGGCGGCAAGTCATTGCCAATCATGCGCACACACACATTATTTTCAACACAAACGGTACTAATCTAACGTGGAAGCGAGTCTTGTGATTATTTGTGTAGTTCCTCAGCTTACGACCGGCCTTTATTGTAACTAAGTAACGGAAGGGTTAAAAATAGATGTGTTGGTTGAGGCACCAATGATCCACCGACCTGAACCTAATCAATGGCGATTTACGTTCTCTCTTATCGATGCTTTGGTGTGACGGCTGTCGATTCAGCAGGTACATAGCAGAAGCAAAGTCCCTGTTGGCTTGACCAGAGGACCTGTTAATAAATGGCGGAGTTGACACGCTCAGGATCAGTTGAACGATACAACAATGCAATGGCGGAGAAGGTGGTAAGAACATTGACGTCATGGCGTCATCGCTGGTCCGCTCGGTGCGCAACAGCGTTTTTTGTTTGTTTTTTCATCTCAGGATGACAACCGCAGCAGCCTTTGCTCTGTTTCTGAGTTTCCACGCTTTTCTGCTGCGCTGAAGGAAGGCTTGTAGGAACGCACGCAGATGAGAATCGCAGGGCTTTTGCACATCTGCAGAACAAGATCCGACATCTACAGGGAGAAGACCTGACCCCCCCCCCCCCCCCCTCCAGTTACAAGCATGAGGGAAAGAGGCAAAGAAGTTAACGGGGGCGGTGGAACAGGCGAAGGAACTTCAGAAGCGAAAGATTCAAATGGTCTGGTTTAACCACGGCCGGCTGAGCGGAGACAGGCGGGAGATGGTGAAGGCTCCTGATCTCCAGTTAGCGCACAAGTCCCTGTGTTCTCTTAACTCTCCAGGGGCCGGGCTGCTGGGTAAGATAAGCTGGAACTTTCCCCAACCTTGGCCGCGACCGAAACGCAGTAAGGCAAAAATAAAGAGCAGAAACGAACCAAGCGGCTGGTGGCCGTGTCCAGGGAGAAGGTAAGAGCAGTGGAGATATGATTTGGAATCCCTGGCCTTTGGAAACCGCGTGGCAACCTGACCTTCTCCGTGTGGTTGGAGTAAAGGACCAGAAAATGTTCTGGCATTCTGGCATTGTGAATGCTGTATAGGTTTTGGCAGTGTGAAGCAATGTCGTGCGTTGGTTTAAATGCCAAGGTGGTATTGAATCTCCACACATTTCATATTGAATTAAACATGGGGACAAAGGTTAGTGGACAACAGAGGAAAAACAAAATGGTTATTAGGTGGGGGGTGGCTGAGATATGGTATGTGCATGCAGAATTTAAATCCGTGATGGACTTTTGGCAGCGATATGCAGGGACATCTCCCCTTCAGAGCAGAGCGGGAGACTCAAGCCACCTTTCTCTTACTCTTTAAAAGTCAGTGTCTTCCAGTTTCTCCCATAGTACCATTCTGCAGAGGTCTTTACCTCAGGCTGACGCATTTCCTGAACCCTTTCTATAGGATATCATTTTTTTGTTTGTAAAAAAAAAAACCCCCCAAAAATACCCTACTCTGACCTCTATCAAAGTGCATTTGTGGGAGGTTTTTTTAAAACATTGAGCCTTGTGGGTAGACACTAAATACAAGTTGGCCAGGTTTGAATCAAATCAATTGTCCAAAAGAAAGATTAAGCCAGCCTATCTTATTGACTCTGCCGCAGTATAATGGTCTTTGTTGGGGGTTAGCCCACCAGAAAGAAGATAAACCGTTTTAGCATACTGGATGGAACGTCGTGTTAGAATGCCAGGATTACCACAAACTCCCGGTTGGGCATCATGAAAAGATAAATTAAAAATAAAAAAATTCTCTAAATATTCATAACTAGCCAAAATACAACCTTTGAGCTGCGAATTACGCGGATTTCTCTGAAAAGCTCTTCCCCGCCGCACTGCGCGCTACGCCAGTTCTGCGCGCTGCGCCAGTTCTGCGCGCTGCGCCAGTTCTGCGCGCTGCGCCAGTTCTGCGCGCTACGCCAGTTCTGCGCGCAGCGGACGGCGCTTTACTGCGTGCTACGCCGGTGCTGCTGCAGGAGTTTACGCCTGTGAGGTTACAAAGCATTTACTCTGCTGAAGGTCATGATTCGATAAAGCTGGGGCCAGAAGTTGTATTTCAGAAGTTGGACTGCGTTACCTCATTGCACCTAATGGCAAGTTAAACATCCTGTCAGTGCACACAGCTGAGAAAGGGTAACTTTGAACTTTTAGTGCTGATGGGGCTTCACTAGCTACTCCTGATGTGGGTTCATGTCCTGCAGTCCATGGCTTCCATTAGACAGCCAGCCAAGTGTCCTTTTGCTGTATTATATAGTCGCTTATCCAGAGAGACTTACAAGACTTTAAATTGAAACACTGGAGACAGATATCCTGGCTGTCCCGTTAAACCCGCCCCTCGCACAGAAGCGAGAGGTGTCACAGTAACCCCAGACACCAGCCTTTTGATGACACTTGTGAAGACGTTCCTTCGGCTTCAACGAGTGCTTCAGGCGCTGCTCGGACTCGGGTTGGGAGCGAGGGAGCGAGGGAGTGAGCGGGCTCGGCGGGGGCCGCAAACCAGTTTATCTCACCGCCGCCGGCTCTAGTATGGGAGTTTTTGGAAGAGGGACGAGATCGCTGTGTTCCCACAATCCCCCAGCCTTTCAAAGGGAGGAGGAAAGGAAGCGCTCAAAAGACCCGAACCCGTCGTTGTGTGCGGCGCCGAGCGTCAGAAAAAGGCAACGTCTCTCCCAAGATGGACACGGTTTTTCTTAGATTTGAGGGAGGGTGAGGTTCTCGGTATCAGGACGATTTAATGTCAGCCGCTGCAGAACAAGAGGTCCTGAGGCCGCTTGACATGACGACTTGATCGGATCAGGACCTTATTTCTGTGGATGCCGTGCTGATGGGGCTCCTGCCTTTTGAATTTGTCTGTGATCTGCACATGCCTCCGGTACAGAGCGAACATTAATGTTCTAATCTGTGTCCACATCAGCCTCTTCTACCTAGAAGCTACACTTCCAGACCTGCTTTTATCCTGGGGGCCGTGGCCGTTGAACATGTGTTTTGGGAGTGACGCTAACCGCCATCTAATTATTTATTTATGCATGGATAAGTTTAGCCTTTGATAACTTTGTTTATTTGCCTTTTTATGCTGACCGCACACCCACTTATGGACGCTTCCCATATGGTGAAACTGGTACTCCATTGTTAATTCAGGTTTTTCATCAGAGTACAGTCAATGACCTGTAGATGTATGCCCTCTCAGACGTTGAGAAGCTGTGTCTGGGACAGAGACAGTGGGCGGCTCCCTATTACAGCAGGTTGAACAGTGCTCTGAAAGCAGGAGGAGGAGGAGGAGGAGGAGGAGGAGGAGGAGGGCCCTTCTGTGGGTGCTCTTCCATAAGCAGGGGAGGATTAAGAGTGCTCCCGGGATGGTGAGGAGAGCGCTTCCAACAGAGAAGAAAGTGAGAAGGGTCTGGAGTATGAGGCTTAGGAGTGTTCTCCCTCAGGGAAAGAGGGTGAGAGGGGCTCTTCCTAAAAAGAGAAGGGTGTGAGGAGTGCCCTTCTAAGCTAGAAGTCTCCTCCTCACCCTAAATATTTATGGTGAGGAGTGTTCTCTCTGGGTGGAACAACCGGGAAGGGTGAGAAGCTCTCACTAAAGGGCCTCTTCTGCTGCAGCTTTGGTGGAGACGCAGGCGAGGGCTTGGTTGTCGACACCAGAGCACGCACTGGGATGTGAGGACGGCTATGTACACTCATACTGCGGGCGTGAAAAGGCCTTAAGTTCCTCAGTGCTAACGCAAAAGGATCATGTCTGCCTGAGAGATGTTCCAGAACAGCGCTGTCAGACACGATTAGACTGAGTGCTTCCCTTGTGCTGCCCCAACTCTGGCAACCGCCGTCATTTCAAGATGGGAAGAAGCTTAGCACTGCTGGCGCACGCCACAAGGGGGCCAGCTGGCCGGGCGTGTCTGCAATCCGCCTTGGCAAATGTGGTTTGAGGTTAGGGAACATGCCCCCGTCATCCCGAACCTCCACAAGGTGTGAAGTGCTGGCACTCTGGAGTCCCCAGTTCTTCTGCGAAGCACTGAAACGCATATTCCTCAGTGTGCCAGGAAGGTTTTAGATCAGCGCAGTTGAGTATGCTGCTCACGCCAGTTTTTTAAGACCTCTAAGACTTCCCAAGTACGTGCTTCCCTCTGTTTGCTTATGTTGAGCAGCTTTGAAAAGGTGCATTCAGGGTGCATCGATCACTGTTTACAAACCCAGACAGAATGAGAAAGGGGGAAGGGGGCATGGGGTAAGTTTAACAGCTAACAATCAGGTCTGTGCATGAAAACACCAACTGCAAAACCAAACAAACAGAAACAAAAAAACGTGGCATCAGCGTGTCACGAATTTGGGAGCGCGCGCGCGCGCATCGCTAACCAAAGTAACAGCTCAGTGTAAAAGGTATCAGAAGGCGGCCGCCAGAGCACTGACTTGAGGTAATGCCACAGCTGGCTGCCTCCACGCTACGGCTGATGCTCTGCGCATAAAATGTCTCGGGCTGTGCCGAGTCACTGTTTATTACCCCGAATGAAACGGAGGCACCCTGGTGCCAAGCGTGTAGCACAGCTAGCGTTTCCTCTGCTTCTGCGCTTGTGTAAGCGCATTCTCTCGGAAGCGAAGGCCGCCGTTCTCTCTTCAGGTAACGGGTATGGTTTGACTGCCGCGGATGTGGATGTCTAATGATCAAACTCCAGCTGTAGCCGTTGGTTTTCCCGCCGTTAGCGCGGAGCAGCGGCCGTTAGCCGTTGGTTTTCCCGCCGTTAGCGCGGAGCAGCGGCCGTTAGCCGTTGGTTTTCCCGCCGTTGGTTTTCCCGCCGTTAGCACGGAGCAGCGGCCGTTAGCCGTTGGTTTTCCCGCCGTTAGTGCGGAGCAGCGGCTGTTAGCCGTTGGTTTTCCCGCCTTTAGCGCGGAGCAGCGGCCATTTTCCGCTGGTTTCCCCGCAGTTAGCACCGAGCAGCGGGCGTTAGCCATTGGTTTTCCCACCGGCTCTCTGCCACCTCTGTGTGTTGGGGGATTTCTGTCCCTAAATACCTAATTATAGACATCTGAAGACAGACCTCTGTATATGAGGAATGTAGCTGAAATCGAACCCAGCCCCACATCAAACAGTTGTCATGGGCACAACAATGCCTGTGTTGGTAGACCTCTCAAACAATGAGTAGTTATTTAGCGCAGTTGGTTCCAGCTGCTGCTGTTTGTAATTTATTCAGAGGTCACATCGAAGCTGAATTCTGTGTTATACACTCAGAAAAGAACCAGAACTGAATCTTTCTGCACAGTGAAAATTCAGAGGTGTTGAAACAGTGACCTTCAGTTCAGAGCATGAAAGAAAAAAAATTTAAAAAAATTTAAGGTTGGCACACTTCACCCTGTTAGTTTAGTTCAAGTACAATGTTTAAATTTAAAAAATAAACTTTTACGTTAGCCTATGGAAAGGTGTAGCTAAATTATTTTGTATGCAATTCATCTTACTTATGAAAAATTCCTGATTAACACACATCCATGGCGATGTTGTTCAACAAAGCAAGTTTAAGTTATTCATTTACGCAGGTAAAATTGCTCAAAGCGTTGAGGTTTTGATGAGAAGTAAAAATGTTAAGGTCTGGCAACACCAAGCAGTGTTTTGAAGGCAGATCCTGAGAAGCCCAGAGCAGTCTATGGTCCAATTTCCTGCTATGGGTTTGGAATGAGGGCCAGCTTTGCCGTGTATGTGGCAGTACGCTTCACTTGTGAATCAAACAGAGGGGCTGCGTACGCGCTGTCAATTAGTTTTTGTGTCTGTTGCTGAGAACGCCTCACCAGGTCTCTCTGTGACCTGTCACCGTACAGTTTCTGGTCCAGTCCGGCCCGAAAACCCCCCCGATCAATCTTTTAATACAGTTGTTTAGCCACCGTTTTGCTCCCGTTATTACCCCTACAGGTGCTATACCTAAGCTAGACACAGAGGATGTGGCCTCATCGCTGGTACACTGAAATGACCTCTCTGTGCCCAGCAGCAGGTATGAGCCGTAAAGGCCGTACCTTTTTGTTATTGGACCTGGTCTCCTCCACAGTGCCTCCCCTCACAAGCTCTCTACCCTGGCCGTGTGCAGTCGGGCTCACGTTTGCCCCGCTAACGCAGAAAAAACGGATGCCACGGCGTTTTGGAGTATCTTGTTTTTAACTTCTTTTAAACGAGGGATAATTGTGGATTAAGTTGGTCTTTCTGGAACTCCCCCCCGGATTTCCCCTTCATGCACAGCTGCAGCGGATTAAACGGCGGCGTGTGGTTTAAAATTGCTTTAAACAGTTTGTTTCCTCCGACAACGGCATGCGCGTCTGGCTTTTTTAGTCCCGAACAAGTACGCCGACTCTGCGGAGTGAAGGACCTGGGTTCGACGGTTGCAGGGGGAGGTGGAAAGCGTCGCTGGTTGCGTGACGATCGCAGGCTACATCAGTGAGCGAATACTGAGTCACAGGCCTCCCCGGCACCGTTCTCCGTGAGAAGCCAAAGCGAGCCTCAGCCCCGCGCGTGGGAAGAAGGAGGCTGCTGGGAGTTCTTCTGGATGAAGGACCGGTCCAGGTGCGGGGCAGAAAGTTAAACCTCTGTTGCTCCAGTCGGTCCCCTGCCTGCTGGACGCTTCTGGGCACTGGGTTTAATGAGATGAATTGAGCCGTGGCTGGGCGTGATTTATTCAGGCCTGGCGCCAGAGAAGAATTTGGACGCTGTGTCAGTGGAGGGGATTTGACCTGGGCTGAAGCAGCTGCGCCTTTTCTTTCGTTTTTATTTTGTGAATGGTGTTTGTTAGATAAGCGGGCGCCCTCTGCAAACGTATTAGGATTAAAAGGGGATGAGAGATAGTAGAGCACAAACAGCCCCTGGGATGATGGCGCTGACTGTGGGAGGGGAGTGCAGAACCAGGGCTCCACTACATGGACTGTAGTGTCATGAGGCTGATTCAGAGCTTGACGAGCCTTACAGACCCCGTGAGTGTACCCCTAGTTAACCTCCCGCCCCCGCGAAGCACCGCTGCCTGGCCCGTTCTGTCTGCTCTTGGTCCGGGTTCGACGGATGTGCTGTTTCTGCGGTCATTTCACGTCCTACCGGGTCCACGGGTGGAACTCTGCGGCTTTGCACAGCCTACGGCTTAACACGGCTGGCTGTTCGGTCCCGCTTGCAGAATCGCCCTTGTGAGGACAATGGCCTATTGTGTGCCTTGGTGCAGAAAGTGGAAGCAGATCCGTAGCAGGCCCTTCGTTGTTAGATCTGTTGTTGCTCTCTCTGTGCCGTCAGACAGCTAGCCTCCGTGGGTTGATTAGCCCTCTTTGTTTCCTTTGTCAGAAACCACTTCCTCCGACGGGTCGTCCCTGCCGGTGCTGGAGGTGTGGGGTGTTACACTGGAGCTGGCGAGGGGACGGAGACGAACCTCAGAGTCGGAGTCTGCTCCCTTAGCGTGCTTAGCGTGCCGTGGCTTCCCATTGTCCGGCTCCCGGAGGAAAAACTCGGCACATGCATGATTTAATTTCAGCCCTTGGAATGCCATGAATTCTGGTTTCCTTCATTACCCCGTACGCCAGTTAGACGTGCTTCACAGTGCTGTGGTGGGACCGAGGGTGGGCGGCCCCAGGCACCGCTCAGTGGATGAGTAAACAGAGTGAGAACTCCCTCAGTGGCAGACAATCCCTTTCCACCCAACCTGAGTGCCTTAGCAGAAGTAGTTGGGAATGCTCCACACACCCACAATTTTTGTGAATAAAGAGGTTGTCCCCCCCTTACTAAAAATTCCCCAAAATATCTTGCGCCCTACAGTTGGGGGAAAGTGATGAAAAAAAGACGCCATAAAAGGGGGCATCCACCGCCTCTTCTGGTTCTTAGAGGGGGCTTTTACGACGTTTTTACAACGTTTTTACAACGCTAACTCTGTTGGCTGTTGTGTGAGTCCTGCATCACCTTGGAAATTCTAGCCATGCAACAGATGAAATAAAATATTATAATCAATGATCTCATTCTAGTTTGCGTGTGGCTCCAGAGCTGTAGCGGCGCTGTGTGGAGCTGTAGCGGCGCTGTGTGGAGCTGTAGCGGCGCTGTGTGGAGCTGTAGCGGCGCTGTGGAGCTGTAGCGGCGCTGTGTAGAGCTGTAACGGCGCTGTGTAGAGCTGTAGCGGCGCTGTGGAGCGGCACCCAAGCTGAAGCAGGGATTGCCAGAGTCAGTCTGGAGCTGGAGTTGGAGTGGGAGGTATCCATCAACCCCGGAGCCAGCTAACTTGGAGCCCTGCCATCACTAGTCCACACACAAGACGCGCACAGGCACACACATACACAGACTCAAACAATTACAACATACAGAACACAAACTCACAGCAGGCAGTAAGCCGCGGGACAGACATCTGCTATGCATTGTTTTTTCGGGAGATATTTTTTGGAGTTGCGGGAGTGACTGTTCCTACGTTTTATTTAGGGCGCTTTTTTTGGGAGGTTAGTTTGCTTGGGGGCTTTTTTAGAGCCGCTGACGAGCGCCTGATGGCGTGAGATCTCACTGACGTGTAGCGGCTGGTCCGCAGGGACTTGTGCATGCTCTGTCCTGCCCCCACACCACACACTCCGAGCGACCCTGGGCATCGAATGGGCATCGAATGGGCGAAGCCGTGGAGCCGATTAGGGAGAGAAAGGTTACACAAAGCCAATGCCCTAGACCAAGTCGGTGGTGTTTCCCTCCAGCTGTCCGGCGCCGAGGTTGACTGACTGACTGACTGCGACATGTTGGTACTGATCTGTCGCACTGTGGCGTTATCGGGCTGTCAGGTGGCCCCCAGCCTCTCCTGCAGAGAAAACGTTCCCGCGCCGCATAGCAATCTCTGCTTAGAGGTATTCTGTTGTGTGTGTGTCCTGCTGCAAGGCGCCGTAGTCTCTGACGTGGAGAATGCTCCAAAAGGGTCACCGCTAGGAGACCCTCATCTTCTTTCTCTTTCCCTGCTCCTGCCTCCCATCCCAGAAGATGGGCGAAGATGATAGCATCAACCAACTCCCTTCTCCTTGGCTGGATTACAGCAAAAGCAGATAGTGTGTTGTTGTACTGGTGGATCAGATTGGGAGTTCCTCTTGAGAGAATAAAGGTCGGCCATTGGCCAGCTGATGTAGAGTAGCTCAGGCTTTTTCGTCCCACCTTTTTTTTCCGGCTAACCCAGTCTTTCAGGATGAAACGAGGACGTGGCCCCAGAGCGCTCCCTTTCCTGGGGTTCCGCACCGACACAATAGGACCTTGAGGGTTTCGAAGAGTCTCCGTCTAGCTAGGGGAAATGAGACATGAAATGGAATTGTGCGTCGTGCAGTGAGGTTTAAGTCATTAGGGGAAAACGTTGAAAGATTCGTAATCACTGTATTTATCCATCGTCCTTCGATTCAACTTAAACAGGTGTTTGTGGACAGCGGAATGATTATATCGCCATAGTTGAGTAATTTCGAGGGGGCGTCACATGATGCCTTGTTAAATAGAATTTTGACCTCAGCATTCGGTTTCAGCAACCATCTGTCTACACCTGTGTTTTGTTTGCCAACGTTTGTGTCACCTGGCCCAGCAGAACAAGCAGTGCGGTAAAAGATAACGGATGCCTGCAATCCACTCTGCACGTTGAGGTGGCCCCTGTGACCTGGGGGTTGGGTGCAAGGGTTCACACGGTGGGGCAAGGCCATTTTCCCTCTCCACCAGATGGGAGCAATACCCCCACCCTCTTGGCTGTGTGTCAGGGTAGGCCTGTGGGACATGCATGTCTGAAGTTTCGAGGTTGTCGAGCACCAGATGGCCCACGCACACCGAGCAGGCTCCGACGATATGTAGCGTGACGCAGAGTGATGATGTATCAGCACCGACGATATGTAGCGTGACGCAGAGTGATGATGTATCAGCACCGACGATATGTAGCGTGACGCAGAGCGATGATGTATCCGCTCTGATGATATATAGCGTGACGCAGAGTGATCATGTATCAGCACCGGCGATATGTAGCGTGACGCAGAGTGATGATGTATCAGCACCGACGATATGTAGCGTGACGCAGAGCGATGATGTATCAGCTCTGACGATATGTAGCGTGACGCAGAGCGATGATGTATCAGCACCGACGATATGTAGCGTGACGCAGAGCGATGATGTATCCGCTCTGACGATATATAGCGTGACGCAGAGTGATCATGTATCAGCACCGACGATATGTAGCGTGACGCAGAGTGATGATGTATCAGCACCGACGATATGTAGCGTGACGCAGAGCGATGATGTATCCGCTCTGACGATATGTAGCGTGACGCAGGGTGATCATGTATCAGCACCGACGATATGTAGCGTGACGCAGAGTGATGATGTATCCGCTCTGACGATATGTAGCGTGACGCAGAGTGATGATGTATCAGCTCTGACGATATGTAGCGTGACGCAGAGTGATGATGCACGGCTACGTTGTTGTTAGAATGGTGGAAATTGGTGGTGTAATTTCAGTTTTTAACACCATAGAGAAATAATAATAATAGTGCTCTTTAATTGATCTTTTTTACTGTTAGGCTGTATTTTAAAAATGCGTAATAATAATAATAATGTTCTGATTTACTATACCTATTTGCTCGCTTTTAGCAACGCGACAAAGGTGTGTTATGACCTACCAAGAAGAATTGGGTTGGCTTGCTGCGTAGAGTTTGGCAGGTGCCCTTTCTTTAATTAACACCTCCAGGGAGCAGACCGAGGTACCCAAAGGTGTGGCGATCGATGTACAAAGTGAACGCCTTTTGTTGGTGTGATTATCGAGAACCTCCAGGTTCACCGTAAACATAAACACACCATTCACCTGCTCATGGCCTTGTTTAGAGGCACAGAGTCGCTGGCGCTGGACATTACGGGGGTCTTTCTGGGGGAAAGGTCAGCTAAGAAGCCCCAGTACTCCGAAGTCGGCCCGGTTATTGAGTTGTGTTGATAACCCTATAATCTCGCTCCTCCTTGGACTGTCACACAGGAACAGCTTTCTGTGTTGAGTGGCTCCATAGCAAGAAGGCTGCGTACAAGGCAGATCATTGTATCTGCTATTACAGCCCTCTGGTATGGCCTGTAATAACTATCATGTGCACAGGACCTGAAATGCTTCTGAAGTAATGTGGCTTCGGGCTAAAGAAAAGCATGCCGTTTTATTCTGTGATCAAGGCTTTCCTCGACTCCCGTGTCAGTCATGCAGTGGACTAGCGCTGTGGATCTGGACTGGAGGCAAACTGGACCACTGTGAGAACATTCAGCCAAGAGCAGCACAGACGCTATGGCCCATCTCGCCTCTCCCCTCGTGGGCACAGACGCTAAGGCCCATCTCGCTTCTCCCCTCGTGGGCACAGACGCTAAGGCCCATCTCGCTTCTCCCCTCGCGGGCACAGACGCTATGGCCCATCTCGCCTCTCCCCTCGTGGGCACAGACGCTAAAGCCCATCTCGCCTCTCCCCTCGTGGGCACAGATGCTAAGGCCCATCTCGCCTCTCCCCTCGTGGGCACAGACGCTATGGCCCATCTCGCCTCTCCCCTCGTGGGCAGTGACGCT
>JAOYSI010000867.1:0-51239 GCA_025775065.1 Hiodon alosoides
AATTAATAATTAGTTAACACCTCAATTATGTATTTCTATAAAATTATATACGCAGCTGAGAAAAGACAATTTTTGTATGAAATCTTTTAAACTTCAATATTTAGAATAAATCTGGGAAAAAAAAATTTGAATGAAAATATTTCTGATACATTTAACATTTTTCACCCTACAAATGATTTATTGATCAGTAGAGAAAAGGAGTTTTTTTGTTCGGTAGACTAGAAGAAAAAGGACAGCTGATAGTTACCTTGTGGCTTCAGTGGTAGCACACGCGCACGCACGCACACAGGCACGCACACGCACGCACGCATGCACACACATTAGTACTTCAATTGAAAAAAACGTAAAAAGTGAGTAGGATTTTCTTTCAGCTGCTCCCCGCTTTATTTTTGTGTAAATATGAAGTTGCATTCATCCATCATCCTGTATGGATCATAGGATCCAAAACTGAAGTGGTGAAAAGAGGACCAACACGTTTGCTTGATTCTGAATCAAACTTAGGGTAAGAAGCTATGAGCTCAGGTGAAGGAATACAGAGCGATATTAAGTTATCTCAGTAAAATACCAGTGCCCACCTCAGTCTGTATTTTGACATACTATCCCATAAACCAATTATGCTGAATCACTGACACTACATTTTGCTTGCAAGGCACATCATCGAATATTTAACATCAGTGTTTCAGGACTACATTGTATTTAAAGAAGTGTGAACGACTCAAGCATTCCATATGCTCAGTGGGAATATGTCAACGTAATATTACAAGAAAAGGACCAGATTGTAGGATTGGTCAAGTGATGTACATAAACTCTTATTGCACTCCTAAATCCTGTAACCCTTGCCTGTATATCTATATTATTGTCTTGCAAAAAAAGAAAAAAAGAAACCTGTATTGAATGTACCTTGCTTGCCTTTAAAAACAATATCATAAAAGAGAATATTCTTCGACAATTTAATTCCTGTGTTTCTAGGTGGATAGATGCTGAATTATTAATATTCAAATCAAAACAAAAAGGCAAACCAAAATCAAACATGTGTAGTACCTCTGCTCCCTGGTACCTAAAACAGGACTTTCTGCTCATCTCTCATTAGTACTTTCCCTCTTCCTCAGTTTCTGAATTGGAATGCTGTGTTTGCAAGATGTGAGACCGCCTTCACAGGAGCCAGTCAGACAGACAGACAACAAGCACAACATACACAGAGAGTAGGAGGCAGATAACTACAGGAAGACACAAATTCATGGAGACCATCGGTAATCGTTAGCCATGACTTACTGATAGAGAAGATAGGTGACATCCTTGAAACTCCACAACAATCACGTTGCCAGCCCTGTTTCCAGCATCTGCCCAGGCCCTTATGCATCACCCGGCTTCCCCTTATTTTTAGGATTAACAAGCGTGCCGTCACTTCCTATTTTATGTGTTTTAATATTAGGAGTAAAATCTAATCCAAATATATCATTTATTTACCTGTTTATTCTTACTCTAACATTTCAGATTTTTTACAATAATCCATCCAGTATATGTAGTAACGTAAATTTCTTACACTATAAACAAGTTCATACTTGAATATATTATTACCAAGATATCAGACATTCTGTTCAGAAACCTTGTTCTTGTAATTGTTTGGCATGTACTCGTATCACTGTTTTGCAAATGGTTAATGAGATGGAAGAACAGCTTGTACCCGGGTGTGACAGGAATGGATGGGTACATGGTAATGAGTTTGTTTGGTTTCACAGTGGTCTATTCAGAACAGCCCGAGGAGACACAAAAAAACACAGTATCCAGAGTGGTCAGTGGGCATGATCTGAGATTCGCCTGGAGAGGCCTTTGTCTGATCCTCAGAACTGTGCCAAGGTCGTTTGTGTGTTTTTACCGTAAGGAAGAGGAATTAGGAAGACAGATGATTGATAAGACACCAGGAACCCAAATAACAAAGAAATTAGGCTGATTATAGTGCACTCGGAAAACAATGGAGTATTTCTGTCTGTCTGTCTGTCTGTCTCACTGGCTGGCTGACTGACTTAGAAATGAGTGTGACTGCAACAAATGTAAAACACAAGTTTCTGGTTGACTTTATGTGATAGAGATGATATAAGAGACTGATGGCTGGATGCAAAGGTGAGTGTGTGAGCCTGCTCGAAAAAGGGGGAAAAGCCTTGTAACAGTTACACTAAAGATGCTCAATAAAAGTCTTCCTGAAGTACCTCATACTGTGTCTGCACTTGGTTTCAATGTATTCACCCTACTGTTCTACATTGCTTATATTGTTTTTACTTGCAGTTCTTCTAACACAGTGTTGCGTTGACACACATGCACAAAAAGAACCAGAACTAAGGGCTGAAGAGGATTTTGCAGAGGGAGGCCAGCACAGCAACATTAACTCTCATTGTTATTAATTGCTTTTGTGGTTTTAAAAACCAAGTGAAATTTTCATGTGCGTGCAATAATAAATATCCAGCACTACATACCAGTCATTCACAATTCATTTTTCTAGAAATAGTGTCCACTCCAACCTCGGGGTCAGTCCATCTGATCCTGTTTCAGGCCCAACAGACATGGCAGGGAGGGCAATTTTTGCCCATTCCACTAAAACAGGCAACTGTGGGAGGGTTTTAACTGGATTGAACAACTCCGTCTCTGCCCATGAGCATCTGGAATACTGTATGGTTTCCACAGTTGGTTATGGAGAACAACACATTTTACCGGCAATTGATTCTGCTTGCCTTGAAAGACCCTTCACAATTTGAACTCCTTGCATGAGTGATCGACCGTAAAAGATATATCTTTTTCCTAATCCATGTGCACTGCTTTTGTTTTACTTTTGTCCTAATCCAGACAACATCCTAGAGGTGTCTCTGAATTTTTGCACATGTACCAAGTAGGTACATTGAAAAAATTGTGCATGTAGTTTAATTACATTAACAAGTTTACTGGACCCAGCTATAATAATCCACAGATGTAGCCAACTATTGACCACAGAAAAGAAGCAGGTTTACATTTTTAACCAGGTTAAATAAATAGTACTGTCACATGGCACTTGGTTCCAACCAATAAGCAATAACCTGGCACGGATCGATAGTGCTCCAGTTATTTTTATACCTACCCCTGAAATAGTTACAATTATACAATTACAATTGTAGTGAAGGTACAATTGTTACCTTCACCAGCGATAGAGCCATCAGTACTGGCCAAAAATAATGTAGGAATAGGTGGGCCTCAGGAACCAAGCCCAAACTCGAAGCTTTATTTTGGAGGTTATTAAAAAGCACCAGCTTTGGACGAACCACTTGAGGTACTACACTACTAAACACTAAAAGAATCCTTAGCAAACATGGTATTCTCAAATTAAACATTGTGGATTACTGTATCAGGAGTATGTATGCATACGGCTGTGTTAAGAAGAACAACATTTTTAGCCGTACATCTCCATTAGTCGCATTGTAATGATGATGGCGCACACGTTTGACATGTTTTTACGCTCTCGCCTCCGTATCTAGAATAGTGATCTATGATTGGAGCAGGAAGCTTGTTTTTGACTGCGTGACCACCTGTGTCACCTTGCCAAACAGATAGCGGTAGCTAATCCGATCGGGGTGGTGTACTGCTGCAGTCTAGAGTGCGTTTGCACGACAAAATTACAATATTAACATGGCAGCACCACCCGCAAAACAGAAATCTTCTCCGAAATCCATTAAATTTCTTTTCGGAGGTTTGGCTGGGCAAGTATTGATGTTAACCGTTTGGATTTGATTGCTCGTTCACATATCCATGCTGCGAGTACATAACACATATGCTACTCTTTTGTGGGTTGACTTGGCTGGGTTTTGCTCTATTTTGCAGGGCAATGTCATTGGTTATATTTAATATTGTTTGCGGTAAATTGATATTATTTATGTAGACTACTTATTAAATACCGGAATGATGTCCCTGTTACTGATATAGGTAACGTCTCGTGATCGATAAAACATTACTGTAATTGTTACAATCATTGTGCCGTTTTAGGTTTAGTCGGCGTTCGCTTGTCAGTATTTTACCCAGTTAAATTCGAAGGTCCTACGAATGACGCCCGCTTGTCTTGACCTACCTCTAAAAAGCTGTATTGGTTTTTGTGTAACGTGCGCTTACAAATTTCGTATCCACACGCTGTAATCTCATTTACGTTCATAATTTACCTAGCTACTATTAGGAACAGATTAGTCTATTGCTGTGCAAAAACTGCAACTTTCAATAAATAAAATAATTTTACGTTAAATCTTCCAAAGGCTATATTGGTTACGTTTACAAAAAGGCCTCCACTACCGGAACTATGTGCGAATGTATAACTGTATTGCAATGGCTCTTTTGGGGTAGCTTCGTTACATTCTTGCTGTGATTTAGATAATTGACCTTGGTATATGAAGAACAGCAGTGTAACTGCAAGATATCTTAATATTTTTGCGTACCACGTTGACATTAGTGGCCACGGGGTCTAACTGCAGAGATATTGTCCTACTTTCAGTTCTCTCGACTGCCTCTTGGGTCAGGGAATTTTTTCCCCCCAGTTTTCCCCGCTTGGCACTGGGTTTAAGGTTTTTTTGATTCCTTCTGAATAATGCAACCTGTTCAGCACTTTGTGACACAAAATGTGACAGTTTGTTTGAAAAATGCACTATAAAGTACAGTTTGATTGATACTAGCTAACAGATAGGCCTTCCTTGAGTTTTGACCTCCGGTGGGAAGCCTTTAGTTTTCTTATTCTAGGTGGCTATGTGTTTTTTAGGGATGGCTTGTAAGCAGATGAGCTAGGCTCTCCACTGCCTGGAGATTTCTAATAAACAGTGTGGCATAATTGTTATAAAATTGGCCAAATGATTAGAGTGTGTATAACTCCAGGGGCGGGGCTGCTTTTATCATCACTTGAGAAAAGTATTTAACCTGGATTCCTGCAGTATTAGGGTGTTTAAATGAGTATGACAGTTATGCTCTGGACAACCGCATCGGTTAGCTATGGAAATGTTTTGCTGGATACTTTTATCCCAGAACTACCCAGAACCTTTTTTTACACAGATGAGTTATCTAAGACCTTTCAACCAGAGTTCAAAATGCACTATTGATCGGTTCCACTGCCGGTAAAATGTGTCTCATTATCTTACTTTAGAAAGCAAACTGCGAGCATTAACAAGATCATCCAAAAATGCTGACGGGCCTTGAAATGGATTATAGTTCATCATTCAGTGCATTGTACATTTGACTCAATGGGGTCTGTTTGCTTATAATTTCTGTGGTTCTTGTGTGTTGAGGTTTTGCCTCATTTTAAGGAGAGAATGTCACTTAAAATGAACTGTGTAATTTGAACTTCTCTCAACACCCTTCTTTAAATTAGTCTGAAGGATGATTCGTACAAGAACCAGGCCCAGTTGACTGTAGCCGTGCGTAAAAACCCTTATCTGTGCAGGTCAAAGCGAAACTAATGTGCACATTATTGCCTTTACGTCGCCCTTTACCACATATATTTCTCTTGAAATGCCCGGGCATACCTTGTAAGTTGTCTTAATAAGGTCTATTGTTATTAATAATAAATTCAAATGCATAATTTAAGTTATTATGTATGTAGACCCTGCTTCCTACAAGTGACGTTAGGCGTTACACTTCACAGGACTATCTTTAAGAAAAGTACAAACTTTAAAAAAAAGTTTAGTCTTGGACAATACCCTGGGAAAGACATTAATTGCCCAAAGAAACACTCCATTCCCCACTTCCACACAATTTTAGAGAGTTAATGTTGTGAATGTTCATATAAACGGTTAGCCATGCACGTAAGTTGGACTTCCTGCCATGCAAATGGGGTTTCTACCATGGCATTGAAAGAGAATTTGAGTCACCGGTCACTGTAAGCTGAGAAGGTCATCTTCTCCCTCTAATACTGACCAATAAGAGCCCTATCTATTCTTCATCGTGCTCTTTTCGCAATATCCCCATGGGGGATAAATAAAGTACCTACCTACCTACATACCTACCTACCTTCAGGGACCAATTCATGATTAGTGACCAATAAATTTTTTTTTGATTGGATGTAGGACAAGGTCACCAATGCTCACATTGTATTTGCCAATACAAATACAATGGCTATCGTATTTTTTTGATTAACCCAATTTGTTATGTCCCTGAGCTGAGAGATTAAGGATTAAATGTGAGAAAAATCTGATGTATTTTTTTTTTTTGGGTATAATGAGGTTTGCAAAAGTATGATGAGTGGACATCCATTTGCACGAATGTGGGCTTTTTTTGGTTGGTGGCCTGGACACCCCATTAACAACAGCATGGACTCTCAGCTTCGGTCATAATGCAAAGGTCTTGGAAAGAACATCGAACTTCATCGCCTGCATCATCAACCTTTGGGACAGCTGATGGTGTAGATACAGACTTTGTCTTTAAAGCAACTTTGTGTGTCCGTTTAGAGAGATTTTCCACCCTCACTCTTCTTGGCAGGAGAGGAAGGTCTCTCAGGTTTAAATAAGGAAAAAGAGCGATGTGGATTGACCGCTCCCCTCCCTCTCTTTTGTGCAGGATGGGGGCCACTGTGTTCGTGCAGCCCCTGGACCTGGTGAAGAACCGCATGCAGCTGAGCGGGCAGGGCTCCAAGGCGCGCGAATACAAGACCAGCCTGCACGCTGTGGCCAGCATCCTGCGGAGTGAGGGCATTGGGGGCATCTACACCGGGTAAAACCAGTGGGAGACCACGGGGCACGGTGGCATGCCTATGAAAACCTGGTTATTCATTACACTGATGTTGCCACCCTCAGCCCATTAAAGGCAGAGCCATACATAGAGGGAAGAGGACTTATGCATGATTGCGTTTGTGCAACATTATATATTTTCATGGCCTGCCTCGCTTATGTAGAACAGTCAGAATTTGAATGCATGCACCATCAGTCTGCGTAAAGAAGAACCATTGTTATTGTAGATATCCATATCCGGTGTTTGTGTAGTGGATTAGCCCTCAGAGGCATCGCTCTTGCTTCCCAAACTATAGCCATCCCACAGTTCATTCATGCTCACTTACAAACTTAGCAACAACTCACGTCATTATATTCACCTGTCACAATGACGCAGGCTCTCGGCGGGACTTTTGCGCCAGGCCACCTACACTACCACGCGCTTGGGGATCTACACCGTGCTGTTTGAACGGATGACCAAGGCCGATGGAACGCCCCCAAACTTCCTCTTGAAGGCCCTGATTGGCATGACTGCGGGGGCCACAGGGGCCTTCGTGGGGACGCCAGCCGAGGTTGCTCTTATCCGCATGACTGCCGACGGCCGGTGAGCTGCCAGCCCGAGGTGGGGGGTGGGAAGAAGGCAGGACACACAGATCTCATCCGGAACACATTGTAAAAATCTGTTGTTATTTTTTTGCTTTTGTAGAGAAATTTAGCTGTAAATTTCACATTTTAGCTTTTTATACAGATGGGCGTTACTGATATAATTGAGCAGGGCAGGGCTTTTATATTTTGAGTTAAGTGGTTTAATTTTATTCTCTCACTTACACCCTTCATGGTGTCCTAGCTACAGTCCCAGTGCGTGTAGGTGTCTTAGCTACACTCTCGGTGAGTTACAGGGGTGGATAATGGAATCACCCAGGCCATGAAGGGTTAAAATGGTCAGTGGGGGACTAGGTGAATGGCGATGGTTTTCATTCACCACTTCTAGGATGCTTGGCGTGTTACAGATTTTAGGGGTGGAGTGACTTTGCTCCTTCTACACTAGCTTGCCCCTGGACCAGAGAAGGGGGTACACCAACGTTTTCAACGCCCTGGCCCGGATCACCCGCGAGGAGGGGGTTACCACACTCTGGAGGGTGCGTGTTGGGAGTGGGGCCCACACCTTTGTTTCTGGTGTCCCTTTTTCACTCCTTTACATTTCAATGGCTATTTGTTGACACTCCACCCTTTTGTTCATTGAAAAATATTTATTTGGTATTAAAAATTTTTTTTTATTATTTTTTTTTTTTAATTTATTTTTTATTTTTTAAGATCTCTATTTGTGCCTGGGCGCAACCTGTGTTGTAGGAACTCTCCATTCAAGTGGTGGGCTTTCCCACTGCCTACTGTGGGTTAAAAGGTTATTTTTGTCCAGGATTAATTTACACCCTGTTGTTCCTGGGAGGGTTGCAGTCTGGGAAACGCTTCTGCTAAACAGACAATTGAGATGCACAGAAATCGAAACCTGTGGCGAATGAGGACCGGAGTTGTTCACTCTACTTAGCACCGTGCTGTAATCGAGTGCCAACGAACTGTGTGTGTGTATTATTAAATGTGGTTAAACGCGTGCATATATTATAGGGCAGTTCACTTTATGTACTTAGATTGTTTATAATCAATCATTTTAACATATCTACAAATATCAGGTACAATGAAATGCTTGCCCTTTTGTTGAATAGAGACATTTCAGCTGTGCTCTGTGTTGACTCGCTAGAATGTAACAAATCTGTTAGATGGCGCATTATTCAACCTGTAATGTTAGATTGCTAGCCCAACGTCAGTGAAGTGTAGCACGTGATCTCTTTAAGGGTACTGGAAACCCCCCTCTGTGTGTGTGTTTCAGGGTTGTATACCCACCATGGCCAGAGCTGTTGTCGTCAATGCCGCCCAGCTGGCCTCATACTCCCAGTCCAAGCAGGCCCTGCAGGACACAGGTAAGGGTGATGAGGATGATCCGATTCGACCTGACCCGGGCCTGTCCCAGTCATTGGACTGCCACTGTCGGGCTGACAATGCTTGGCAAGGGTGTGTCGTTTTCATAATAACGTCTTTGCCTCTCTTTTGTAGCATCCAGTATAAGAAACAGAATATTGGCACCTACTTATTGGCCCTTTAACTTACAAATTTGTACTAATTGTTAAACAAGAAGTAGCTTTTTTTTACCTTTAATAACCAAGTTAATGGTTATAAACACATGGACACATATGACTTAATTGATGGTTTGTAGTTCTACACTTTAAAAAATGCATGTGTTTGGATACTATCTATGTTAGTTTTGGTTCCTTGCATGAGGGTCTCTCCTGAACCTTGAATTCGCAGACGTCCGGTCGCGAGGCCAGCGCTCTAACTGTTATTCCACCCTGAAAGTGTCCTTGCCTGTTTTCTATCTCAGGGTATTTCAAGGATGACATCCTGTGTCACTTCTGTGCCAGTATGATCAGTGGGCTGGTCACGACTGCAGCCTCTATGCCTGTGGACATCGTCAAGACCAGGTATCGCTCTCTCTTTGTGCCTGTAGCCTGTAGAGTCGTCTCCCTACCTCGGTACACTCTCTGTCCATCTGCTCAGACCTTTGCTTCACCTCTGAGGGAGGTGTCTTGATTGTCCTCTGAGTCTCTCCCTAGTTCTGAGTGCTTCTTGTTAATCAGTCAGGTTTGGTTTTGTGAAGTGCCTTGTGCACAAACTGGGCATCCCAGAAGATGAGAAAGAAATTGTATCTAAATAGGAAGAAGGCAATTCGGACGTGTGAGAAATTAAGCAAAATTGATCTTCTCTGCACATTTTCAGTGAGTGAGCAGGGGGTTGGACATGTCTAGAAAGGTTTAGTTTGTGCATTAATAAACTGACATTAACTGGGATCTTGTTTAAATTGGTCCAACTTACTTAAACTTACTGAAATGAGATCCTCCCCCTTTTTCAATCGGTAATCTAGCATTCCATGATGCTATGTGCGGTATAATCTTGAAGTTCTAGACCACCATTCCCAAATCCTGGTCCTCGGAACCCACAGTGTACGCTGGTTTTTGTACCAGTGAAACTCTTCTCATTCAGGATAGGCTAAGGGTTATAGACATGAGTTGTAAAATATAATAATTAAATATTCTTAAAATTTTGGTTAAAAAAAACTCTTTCTTATTTCCACCAAATGCTTACACACAATATCTCCTCTTCACACCATCTAACACACACAAACACAACTGGGTGACTCCCTCTGTACCTTAACCTGCTGCAACCTGTTAAATCTGCCCGTTTGATGTTTCCCTCAGGATCCAGAATATGAGGATGATAGATGGCAAGCCAGAGTACAAGAATGGTTTGGTAAGTCCATCTGAACCCCCACCCTTAAAGACAGCTGGGGCTCTGACCTTTTAAAGAAAGTGTTGGTAGGGTGGAGTTGGAGATCAAATGACATCCAAGGTTATGAGACAGCATGTGGCTGTGGACCAACTAATACAAACTGACTTACTATCACAAAAAAAACAGACTTTCCCTTAAAAGCTTTATATAAATAATTATATATAGTGGCCAACATGAAATTTGTCATCACTCTTCCGTATTGTGTGTGTCTGTACTGTAGGGAGTTTCCACACCGCTCGCCAGCATGGCCCAAATTTGTTCATGTTGTATCTGTAAAGGAGGCACACCTGTCCAGAGCCACTTTACATGGCTTTCTTTATGACATTTAGCTATTTTGCACAGTTGTATGTTTTATACAATTCAGGTTAACTGCCTTGGATTTGAGCCGTAGACTGTTTTCGTCCCCAAGTCTAAACTTCAATCCCAGCTGCTTCCTGTGATGTCCCATGTCTCTGAGATTCCCCTTCTCTCTCCTGCAGGACGTCCTGTTCAAGGTGGTACGCAACGAGGGCTTCTTCAGCCTGTGGAAAGGCTTCACTCCCTACTACGCCCGTCTGGGCCCCCACACAGTACTTACTTTCATCTTTCTGGAACAGATGAATAAGTTCTATAAGGTCTACTTTCTCGACTCGTAGGCATGCGCGGGCCGGCTGAGCCGTCCGAGTGACACTGACACTTTGAAGGACAAACAGACTGACTATGCTCATACGTCCACTCTCTCTCACACACACACACACACACACACACACACACACACACACGTTCGCATTGTGGGTATGAACAAGATGGTCCATCTTAAGAAACGATAGTTTGATCCTGCACTGACGTACTTGACTAAAAAAAAAAAGTTTAAAAAACCCCCACCATTCTGTTATGTCTCCATCCGTCCTTGTTCAGCCAACACGCGTGCGCACACACACACACACACACACACGTATGAGAGGCCCTGTATCATTTCCTCTTTTCCGTTCGCAGTCACTGACTTCATGCGCAGGTTTAGCACAACATGATGTGAATAAGAAGTTTGTTGCTGCATTACTGGGTACAGGTCCCCTAACCCCAGAACCATGTTCAGCCAGCCTGGGAAGAATGGCCAGTCCTTCAGAACGCACGGGAAGGTGAAATTGCTTATTAAGGTGGCTCTTGAAAAAGCGAAGCCAAATTAAACCCGATGTGTCATAGGTTGTCTTAAAAGTAGTTCTTATATTGGCAAGGAAAGCGAAACCATAAATGGCAACGTGTAGTGTAAATCAAGCTTCCCTGCCTGGAATATTCTCTAAAATGAGTGATGTTATTTGGGAACTTCACAAGAAGGACAAACTTTTTTGTTCCCTAATATTTTAAGATAACTTATATAAAATGTAAGCAGCTTGTTTTCATTGTTTCTGTAGTTAACTAATCAGTACTGTATATTGCCTATGTGCACCATATTCTGTGACGAATTGGCAGCACAATGGTTACGTATTAAAGTTTTGTCTTATCCTTTCTGACCCAGATTGGTTTTACTGGTAAATTTAATTGGTGCAACATTAAGCTAACCATAACATTTTGGTAAGAAATTGTTTATCTCAACATGGTAGGTGAACTTGGCGACCATCCTTTCAATTTTCCTGAATTTATCCCGTGCCAAATACAGTGTACCAATGTGTTACAGTGACAGCACAGAAAATGCTTATCTTTGTTATAAAACAAAGATAAAACAAATGCTTAAAAAATCACAATGGAGTGACCTAGTGATTGATGGATATGAGGGTTCTTGTGCAAAGTATGGAGTCCCTGAAAATAAAGCTGGATTCATTCAGCCCAGACCCTTGTGTCAAATACAACAGGAGTTGTGGTTTTTCTGCCTCCTCAGAAGATTCTGTCCACATTAAATGTCAGGTATAGGACTAGCACATTACTATCCATCTTCACCTGAGGGCTGCAGTTAAGCTTATAAAACAATAGACATTTATGTTGCACACATAGAAGGATGCCCTTACAGTGCAGTGCGTACTGCACCGTCACAAGATTGGGTTTATATGTCATAAGGTGGTTAATTAAACATTTGGCTACCGGAAAATATTGCAAGAAAAGAACAAACTATACACCTTATACAACATTTTATTAACTAATTCTGTATTGTGGGCTTTGCCTATTATGACAGTGGATTTCATTATAATGGTATCGCATCTTAAAATTGGAATTTTATGTTTATATGAAGAATCATAGCTGAAGAACCATAGGTCTTGTGCGTGTGTAAACGTTTTACTGGTCATCCAACATAAGTGTTACTATGGTCACAGGTTGCTTGACAATAGGAGAAAACTAAAAACACTGACAGAGACAGTGCTGCGGAGTCAGCCCATCATAATAGCACTTAATTCTATCACTGCACTTGGTTGAGTCATGTCTACCTTAACCTCTGTGGTTGTTTACAAAAACAATCCCGTTTAGCAGTACTGTGACTTTCGTAGTTTTTTTTTTTTCAAGATTCCCATTAGTGTCTGAAGAGCAATTTATTTTATTTTTTATTAAATTGAGATGTAAGTGAAATTATGGTTCTATGAAGTGATGTGGGGAAAGATCAAAAGGTTTAACAATAATACATCTTTTTCCAATAAATGGTCTTCGTGTTTTGTGTCCTTTTGTTCCGACCAAAAGTTTGATCTTTGCGTGGTTTTCCAGCTTCTGGGTCAACAATATTTCAGAACAGCAGGATTTTAACTTGAGTAATCCAAAGGGTTTTTCACCCCATATGAATGTATACTGGTTTAAGAAAAATTCTATTAGCGTCGTTATTTACATGCTGTAATAGGTATTGATGATTTTTATTTAATCCATCATGCTTTCCCCCACTCGTTTTCGTTGATATGATAAAAGTTATACCTGGTAAATAAGGCATAAAGTATTAATAAACATCGAATTTCCTGTATTTTAGTCGTCCCTAGTCTGCACGCACAATTATATACCGATATATACAGGACTCACCTACTGAGCATTTGTAGTGATAGTTACTGAGTAAATGGCGCGATGTAGTCTATCACAACCGAACACTCTAACGCGTGATGTGAATATAAAGTGTTATTTTATAATGTAAAATACAATTTATTTATTACTTTCGTGGTGGATGTTTATATTAAATCGCGTTCTCAGTTTTATTGGGTATTTAAGGAGTACTTACAATACTATTGAATAGCAAATAGCAGTAAGTCACTGCTGGTACAAATTGCATAATAAAATATTAGAACGATTTTTATTAAACGCATTCATAACATTTCTTAAATACCTTACAAAAGAAAGTTTATAAGGATATCCAAAGACGAAACTGCGCCTGCGTTAAGCTCCTGTTTTAAACAACTTCCATTCCTATCCCTTTAAGCAGCGCGTTTCCGGTGCTGTTCATTCTGTCCAACATGGCGGACCTCTTGGGTTCAATCTTGAGCTCGATGGAAAAACCCCCAACTGTCGGTGATAAGGAGAGCCGACGGAAAGCTCGAGGTACGCGTTGCATTGACCGACACCCGCCCCCGCTTTTCGTTCTCACACGTTAAGCCAGATGGCGAAAAAGTAAATATAAGTAAATCTCTAGTAAAATTATACAGCTTTATCGCCTCTATATAGCTCTCTTCGGTCGCGGAGAGGGTGTCTGCATAAAGTGCTTCTATTTGGTTACCTCGCTCCATTGACTTCCTCTTATTGGATAAAGGACAACCTCTTCACTACTCTCATTGGACGTTGTTCCGGCCATTCAGTATCTTTTTTCTAGTTTTAAATTTTCCGTATATTGCTGTTTTATTGGCTCGTATTTCAACTTGCGTGTTAAGCTCATTGGTAAAAATGGATGCCTTGTTTTCAATATTAATTTTGAAGCGCATGTAGGCGGGACCTCAAGCTAACCAACTATAAGTTTTGAAACGAAAAATCACCCCTTAAATAGCGTTTTATTCAGTTACAGTTTGAATTTGTGTATTTGGTTTTGTGTTTGAATTGTTTTTTCAACATTTTATAAACTATATTAATTAATATAGCTGACAAGACATAACATTGACCTCAGGTGTAATGAGATTAGAACCTTTTAAAAAAAAAAAAAAAACCTTTCGTCAAGTCGTTCTTAATGGCTAAGTTACAGTAATTGTATTATGTGACATAAAGTGGGCCCAATCTATAAGCAAAATTTTGCAAATAATTGAGTAGTAGTTATAAATAAATAAATAAATAAATAAATAAATAAATTTAAAACTTTTAGAAAAACTTTTTGTACTTTAATCCCCCTAATTGGGGTGAGTTTCAGATTGATGGTTTAAATATTATATCTTAGGGCACCTAGAGACCTAATAACAGTTGATTCAGTAAATATCTAGCTGTATTAAGGGGTTAAAATCGGCAACCCAGATTAGTAATGTAGTACATTTTCTGCATTTTCAGTTCAAGTTAAAGGAGCTTTCTTTGTTGCTTAAAAAAGGGGTATTTGGAGTGGATGGGAAGTAAGACCTCCGTGAGTTACAATGATGCCTCCCTCTGTCCACAGAACAAGCAGCTAGAATGAAGAAGATGCAAGAGGATGAGAAGAAAAAGAAAGCTGAGTTCAGAAAAAGGGTACGCGTTAGTTGGTCCTATTGTCCCATGGAGGACCCGATATTGTGATTGGGCTCCTTTAACTTGCCTGCGTTTTTAAGTCACCTTTTGCGATTTTTCTGATTGGGGGATAGGTGTTTCTCCCTTAACAACACAGCAAACTTAAAAACACCAGCAAACAGACCAGGTTGCCTAGTGCTCCTTTAATGTGCTTGTTGTACACCATTGATGATCATGCTGCCATGCTCTTGATTCAAACCTATGATATCTAGCTCATGGAGCACAGCCTTTATCTGAGCTGCTTTTAATTACCAGAGAGAGGTCTCAGAATATATTTTTTCCAGTCTATTCCACTCAAGAGAGATTTGGCTTAAGTAAGTCAGAAATTGTCAATAGAAGATTTTCAAAGTCCTGGTATTGGCAGGATTGACCGAGCTCAATTAAAATATTAGTAGAAAAAATTACAAAATGTTGACAGCACTGGACAATGTTGTAAAGAAAAATTCTGAAAAGAGCAGCACTGTGAAATCTCCAGATTAGCAAATTACATGGTATGTTTTCTGTCTTGCAAAACCCAGCTCATAGGACCAAGGGGAGCACCCTTACTGACAAAGTGTGTCAGCCAACCAATAGGCATCGGTTGTTGGTCCAGGATGTCCTCTGGAGTATGTTTGCTTGGAACACAGTCCAGTACTCTCTTCAATCTAATTTATTAAGTCACCTTTTGCCTTTGTCCCAGATGGAGAAAGAAGTTTCAGAATTCATCCAGGACAGTACTGTGCAGAAGAAGAAGTATGATCCCATGGGGAAGATTGAGCGGAGCATCCTGTAAGAGACACCACCTTTCTCCTGCCATCTGGCACATCATATCTAGTGAACCATGCTATGCAGCCTTGCATATATTGGCCTGACATTGTAGAGAAAGACGCAGCACACAGACTGTAAAGCATATCTTATTCAACATGGTTGGCAAATCTTAGGCACTGGGGATTTCAACTATATAATAGCCTCACTGTAAAGCTGTAACAATAAATGAAATGTGAAGCACGTAGGCCTAGCACTTGAAAGGTTTCAGCATTGATACAGTAATTCTCTTACTGATACTAATAACTCAGTGTACAATTGACACGCTGTTTTAAATTTCCATCCAAGGAGATATAAATGGGTCACACTAGAGAAATGTAATTCAGATTTTTAATTTTATTAAGTTGCCTTTTAAAGAAGTTATGTTTTTCCGTGCCAGATGTGCTCTCTAGTTGTGCTCAAAGCACAGAAACCGCTTTACTTATTTAAAATTTTTGGATAAAAATATATGTAGCACACTAATCACCGGTTTCACCCAATTCTCCCTCAGGCATGATGTATCAGAAGTTGCTGGCTTGACGTCTTTTTCGTTTGGCGAAGACGAAGAGAGTAGATACGTCATGATCTTCAAGAAGGTGGTTCAGTTTCATCCAGACTAGTGTGGATGTCAGTTTAGTTATGCAGACTGTCATTTTCATTGCCTTGATTAATCATGTATGATATTTATAAATATGTTGACGAAATTGAAACTTTCATTTTAAAATACATTTTTGGAATATCTATACAATTCTTTCATTTTATCTCGCCCCTGAATATACAATCCACCAAAATGTGCTTGAAAGTGGTGAAAACTCTTCAGGGATGCTCTATTAACCACAAACCCCTAAATATAAAACCGGAGACAGGGTTCACATTGTTCTGAGTACTGTACAATTTTGTTCCTCTCTGTCTGGGGTTTTTATTTTGTATTCATTCTCTTGTTTGCAGGAGTTTGCCCCATCAGATGAAGAGCTGGACGCCTATCGAAAGGGTGAGGAGTGGGACCCCAAGAAGGCTGAGGAGCGCCGCAGACTGAAGGTGAGGCTATACGCGCGCGCGCGCACACACACACACACACACACACACACACACACGGTTTGAGATGAGATGCAGGCTAAAAGTACAGGAAGTACCAGGGTTTTTGACCCTAACCTCTGTCACTTTGCTCAGGTATAACTGACTTATTCCTCCCTCTTATCCCCCACAGGAGCAGGTAGCGCTGGAGGAACAGGAGGCTAGTCAGTCGCAGAAGAAGCCAGCCTCCCCCAGCTCCAACTACCGTGACAAGTACAGTCACCTGATCGGTACCTCTGCGGCCATCGATGCTGCCCACACACTGCAGGCTAACAGCGCCTACGGCTGCGGTGAGTACGTAAGGCTGGTCTTGTGTGAGGCCCTGCAGCTGCTGTGAATGTGAAGATCTAAAAGGCTTCTCACCTGAGTGATGCATTGCCCATGTCATCTTCCCCTCTCATGATTGACAGCTTTGCTTTCATGTGCTAGTGTGTTCTGCTCATCAATGCGTCCAGTTGTTCTTCTGACAAGTCTGCCTCGGTGGTGGAACCGCTAACATGTGGCATTTCCAGAGTGTGGTGTAGTTTTTGAATGCCAGATGCAAGGTCAAACTGTTTAGAACGATGCAAGGAAAACTAAAGTGACTATTTTTGCTACCTGTGCTTCAAAAGCATGTGGAACACTCGTGTACACATTGTTTGCTGATTTGTGCGTGCAAGCACAAATTTTAAACTATGGAATTCCGGGAGGTTTTGCCCATTCTAACCTCAGCTTTGCTCTTTCCACCTCAGTGCCTGTTGCCAACAAGAGAGACACGCGCTCCATTGAGGAGGCGATGAACGAAATCCGAGCTAAGAAACGACAGAAGAAGAGCGAGGAGGAAACTGGGGCAAGCGGCAGCTCCTGAAAGAGGGAGGTGTGGGGTAGTGTAAGAGTGAGACACTGTATGAGAGAGCATAAAGGAGAATGAAGTGTACGTTAGAGCTGGGGGGGTTTTTCTCAATGGAATTCCCCTTGCCCTGTTAATCTGCCCGCTCTGTGTGATTTGTGAGTTTATGGTGTGACTATGGTGGCCCCTTACATCCCTTATCACTGCAGTGTCTGACCCCCAAACCCCCCCTTGTGTGTTACTCTGCATGATCTAACCTGTTTTTATCACATTAATGATCCTGGTACAGTTTTGCTTTTGGTTTCTCCTTTACAAAGTGTTACAGGTAATGGGAAAGTTCAGGTGGGAAATATAATGCTATTAGGAATTATTCATTATTGCCCCATACCCAGGGTTAATGTTATGTCGTCTTAAGCATTTTATTTTAAAGCAGTTTTTAAATTCTAAGTTTTAATCAAAAGAAGGTCCATTCTCTTGTTTGGATTTTGGCTATACTTTTTGGACGAGTCAATACAACGCAGCAGGCGGTGGTGCCTTGTCCAATTTCTTGTTAATTTTGGATTGTGTTGTCTTTAATTGTTGCACTCCGACTTGTTTTGGTCTTTTTTTTTGAGAGATTTTGCAATCATTAAGTTTGTTTTTGTAATCTGAGAATACAAATGCGGTTGTCACGATGGGAAAGGGCTCAAAATGTTCTACTAGTTGAGTTCCAGTCGCACTCAAGATCGTAAAAGTTTAAAAGTAAAGTACTTCATGTATTAAATATATATGTAGATGTACGGACATCGTTGTTTTTTTAATCATTGTTTTATTTTTAACGAAATGCTTTCCTCTAAACTTTACTGATAGGAAAGTTTTAGCATTTTACTGTTTTGGTTTTGTTTCCTCATAGTAAGTCACAGTAACTTATTGGTCTTCTGTGTAATAATAAAGGTCAGTTCGTGTCCCGTTTTTTTTAGTTCTTCTGTTCTGTGATAGCCTGCTCGCGTGAACTTAAAATACCCTAGTACTAGAAGTTTCAGTAAATTAGTTTTGTAACAAATTGTTCAAATGTTTTACAGTATCCGTTGACAAGCCGTTTCCTGGTGAGATATGCCAGTTTTTGACAAGTGATAGCTATTCGGCACGAAGCACTGATGGTCCTCAGGTGGTCTGAGTGACCAGGTCCCTTTTCACTTCTGCTAGTGTCCATGCACGAGATGGTCGACTCAGTCGTCATTTTCGCCACGTCCGCCTCTTGACCAAAACCCGACCAGCCTCTATCGGCCGTCTTGGGCGCTCACTGAACCATGGGCCTTGCCCCCAAACTCCTTCTGGCGTACACATTTATGCGACCCTGGCCGTTTCACCACCGTGCTTCCTGTGCACGCTGCGCTCTCGTCCTCACCATTTTGTGGCGACTGAAAGTACCTGTAACTGGGAAAGCAATATTGACTACAATTGTCTATAAAAACCAAAGTAACTACGTATTATGCACTAGCGTTTTACCATGTCATTTTGACGTCACCAAGAATCATCGTTTCGGTTTACCGAAGATGCTTGGTTAGAGTTAATGCTTTGACCATTTCGAGGTTATCACGCAGGTTTTAAGAACCCTACAAGTTTTTACACAGATACGGAACTAATCTACACACTTTAATAAATGCAACATTTTTTGTCCCTACGCGCCCTTGGGACTGACTGACTGCGAGTAAAAATATATTGATTTGTTAATGCAGAGTGCACCGTTTATTCTAAATGTTCAGTTATGTTCCCTGAGATTAATTTTCAATAAAGTATCCAGTGTTTTGCATTTCCTTGTGTGAAACAACTCAACTCCTGTTAAATCTATAATTAAATATCTTAGAAAATCATTGTAAGTAGTTTAGTTAATTTTCTAACTAACTTTCTAATGTTAAATGTAAGTTGTGTTCTCAGTACCCTGCTTGCTAATCAGTAGAAATGTCAATGCTGTTAAATTTTGTGACAAGCGGATCTGGTTTGCGGTGAATAGCACCTTGGGGAATCGCAAACCTGTCACATTCATTCATTAAATCAATCAATTTTATTTTTATACAGCGCTTTTCACATGTTGCCATCTCACAAAGATGCTTTACACAGAGAAAGATACAGTATGTCCCAGGCCTCACCCCCCTAAAGCATGCCAGTGGAAACAGTGGCAAGGAAAAACTCCCTAGGCTTGCAGGAAGAAACCTTGAGAGGAACCCGGCTTAGTGGGGGAGCCCATCCTCTGCTGGCCGGCACAGGGAGTTAAGTTAAAGAATTTAAATGTCCAAGATGTAGGAGGCCGCCCCCCGTACAGGAGTCCAAAAAATAAAAAAAATAAGAGTAATATTGCTACCTGTGGCTCGGGCAGGAAAAGCCTTTGGACTAAACCAACAGATAGGCTAGAGCCGCAGATGGGGTAAAATCAACACGTACCATGGTAGGAAAACAGGTGGTGGTAACCGCCAATGGTACTGTTAGCTAGCCAGGGGTTGTTAGGGTTCACTAATTGATTGGTAGGAGAGGGGGGGAAGCAGCGCCTCAACTCGAAAGCCTACACCTCCTCAGGAAAGCGACAGAATTGCAACTGCTGAAGAGAAACTCGACCATCGCCGCAGCTTGAACACACACGCTGTTGCAGTCTGACGGTCTCTCACGCCTAAACCGAAGGGTAGAAGCAAACTGTAACAGACCCCCATCCAAGAGGCTGTGTGCCATACATCGAGCCGTATTAAAACTTGACACACTGTAAAACTGGTTTTAACTGACGCACTTCTCAAAATTAATTCAAAAGGTTAATTCAAAAACTCATGGCATTGCTTTGGGAGCTATTCTGTTATCTTATATTTTATGATTTTTTTGCATACATTTTTAGCTTTTGTAGTCAGTAGGATATATTCTCTGGTCTGAGATATCAAGCTAATGTCCTGGCACCGGGATTAACCACCTAACCTCCGCAACATCTTTACCTAGACGACATGCATGTGCTAAAATTAAAACTTCCTCTAGTGTTACTGTGTTAGAAACGTAAATGCAATTTCAAAAAATAACCGCAACATTCAAAACATGCTACATTTTTAATGAATGGGTTAATATTTTTGCTCCTGTCCACACGCGATACCCGAGATTACCCTCCTTCTACTGACAAAATATTCGTAAACACGGAAATCAGAGTAGGAAGGAAGTGAATCCAAACGTTTTATGACTGCCGTGGCGAAGAAAAACAGGGCGACTAAAAGTTAAAAATCCATGGGGAAAACGACAGCACTGTTGGAAAAAGGTTTCTATCTAACGTTCTTCAAGCTATAGACAAGCTGTCCAAACGTTCCAAACGGTAAAATTCCCACATTTTGTCTACGTATGTGTAATTTCAATGTTGTTTTTATGTGTTGTTTTAAATATGTAAATAATAATCTAGCAAGCTTGGTAGTATAACATAGCGTAAAGTGATCGTTTGGGGATTTCTTGCTTTGTTTAGTATTCTCACATTTAAAGACTGTAGTTATGCAAAGCTACCTAATTATAAAGCGACATTTTCAAAACATCAGTCAACCATAACGCAAATTAATTTTATCGTTCGCAATGCTTGAAAGCTGGTAATTTGTAAATATTCCTTCTGGTTATTGAACCCCTCTACCAGTTTTAAATCGGAAATGCATGATCGATGTGAAAACCAACCCATTGTCCTTGAAAGGTTTTATAATATGTAAATATCGTCATCAATCCCTCGTTCCGTTAGCTTAACTCAGAAACGGAATGAAATGCACTATACCACTCTCGTCACCGTACTTTCGAATTTGAAGTATATTGAATCAGCATTTGCTTGGAAATATTTGTTAATTTGTTGTCTACAACTGGCCTGAATGAATTCAGATGGATAAGTGTAAATGTCTAACGTCACTTTGTGCTCTCCGTTAAGGACAGTATTTTTGATCAGTTATCAGTTTCCCCCAACTTGGTAGTTGGTGGTTGTAAAAGTGAGAGAGTAGAGTTAAAGGTTTGAGTTTTCTTCAGTACCAGACACTGTAAAGATTGCTTTTCAAGTAAATCAATGAATTAATTCAACTGCACAGTTTCAGGTAATGGCCATCTCGGGACACGTGAGATCTGATAATATTTCAATTGGTTATTCTGTGACAAATTCTTTATCTGAATCCATCTGTGACTGAAATGTTTGGAATGTCTTGCATTGATTACAATTTGGTTCAGTTAAGGGTTTGTCGGCATGTCACTCTTGGGAAAGCCCATTAGAACCGCAGTGTTAACAGTGTTGTCCTCTCGCAGGGGTTTGATGCCTGTGATACAGCCATACGACTTATAAATGGCGGCCTATAATGATTCAAAATAAATAAAAACTACAGGTCTTTCTTACAATAAAATGTGTACATTTTGTAATGAGTCATGGAATGGTTTGATGAGCATAACCGATGTAACCTGTATGCCATGGCCTTCTCTGGCCACGCATGGTGGTCCAATGCCCTATTATGTTTTTTATTTTTTTGTCTATTACCTAGCTTCATAAATAAGTATAGCCTCTCATCAATAAATGTCTGTATTGGTTTGTTTCTGCTGTTGTATTGCAACCATAAGTTGTAGAAGATTACTTCATTACTAAATTAAGTGTGGCCCCCTCATTTGTCCACAGGCAGAGCTCCTCCCTCTGTCCCTGTTGTGAAGCAGGGTGGAGGATTTGAGGATGTGGGGATCAGGGGTCCAAAGGGTATTCCTGACAGTGTGTCTGTGCTGCACACTGGTGCCCTCCCCTGGACACGCCTACATCTACACCGTGAGTCTTTCTCTGTCCATCTGTCTGTCTGCCGGTTCCCAGCATATCACATATGTAGCAAGGTGTTTGCATGAACACGTGCATTGGAGATGGTGACCCTCTCTAACACTTCTGTGGGATGAGATTATATGGGTTTAGTTGGCTAACTGGCAAATAAAACTACCAAGCTTCTCATTTCAATCACATTGTGTCACATTCATTAAAGTGAATTAATTAAAGCTACTGTCTGTTTTCCACATTCTGGTGAACTTTTTCAACTTGCAGCACACGGGAAACGGGACGAGTGCAGTGTTTGATGACCTTCCCTCTCTGTTTGGGGGTCGTCTGCCAAAGGATGGCCTCGTGGTGAGTGGGTCTGGCACCCTGCTGGGGGTTTAAACTTTGAAAAGCCACAGCAGGTGTTTAGGACAAACATACCAAATGTTTCTGTTCATTAATCTCAAAGATGTGAATATTAGTGCAAAACTGAGGGGAAAAAATCAGTTGTTGCAGATTGTTAGGGAATAGCATTGGTCAGGATAGATTCACGGGGGCTTTGGTCATAGTACACAGATCTTTAGAATAAATGCTGCACCCTAAGAATGCTGATATTACGTATTTTTTCCCCCCCTTCTGTCATCAGGGAATTTTGGTGGCGTCCCGTCCACTCAATGCTTGTGTTCCAATTGAGCCAGCGCCCCCCCTGCCACCACTCACGGATGCAAACCTCACCAAATATATTGTCCTCATTCAGCGCAATGAATGCAACTTTGACATCAAGGTGTGTGTGTGTGTCTGTGTGTGTATTTATTTACATAGGCTACACTCTTACTCTGAGTGATATTCAACATGGATTACTGCTTTTCATTGAATCTGCTTATATAGCTGCATGTTTACTGAAGCCATTAAAGTCAAGCGAGTCATGAGTACAACCAGAGTGCCGTGCCTTGGGTTTGAGCCACACTCAAAAGTCTTTCCCCCTCCAATCCTCAGGTGCTGCACGCCCAGAGAGCCGGGTTTAGTGCAGCTATTGTTCACAACATGAACTCTGACATCCTGATCAACATGCAGTCAAGCAATGGTGAGGAACCATCTGACTTCTCATAGTACATTTTCTTGTTTTAATTAGTGAAACATAAAAGTAGCAGTCTTGAGTGAACAAAAGAATCGGTATATAGCTATTCATAGCTCAGTTTTGTATGGATTCGGTGCTGTAATGGAGGCATAACCAACATTTCCCTATACAGCTGTGTGCGTGCGTGTGCCAACAAAAAGCTGCATGTTCTGTTTTCATTTCTCTACCCAGATACCATCGCAGAGGAAATTCAGATCCCCTCGGTATTCACCAGTTACTTGGCCTCCAAAGCGCTATATAGAGACATCATTCCTGACAGCGAGTGAGTGCAATGACAGACCTACCTCAGCACTAAATTCTCACTCACACTGACTCTACAAAACCTGCTTATACATGCTGATTCAAAACTCACAAACGCGCATCCAGACATCTGACCTGCGCTCAGATTAAAATACAGCTGTTTCTCTGGGGTGTCCCAGAGCGACGGCACATGATTGGCAGAGGGAGCGCGCCTCTCGGTCCTTGCTGAGCAGTGCCTGCTAGGCCAAGGGGAGGGAGGAGTCTTTCCTCTGGTCGACACTGAGCCTCCCGTGCTGGCTGTCTAGCAGGGTGCCGAGATTTAAGTTTCAAGAAGAATTCCCCATTAAAAAGGGAAATCCAGCTGCGACTGGGTATTAAGAGCCTTTGATGACTGTAAACGTGGTTTAGTGTTAAGCCTTCCCCTGGTGGTTTTGTGGCATGGCAAGGCTGACAGCACTGTGTTTGGCATGCAGAGCCTACGTGATCCTCCTGCCGGAGTTCTCCTTCCCGCTCATGTACTATCTCATCCCCTTCGTCGCCGTGGTTGGCATGGTCCTCCTCATCATGGTCGCTGTCCTGGTGAGTGGCTCCCGCCTCTTTTCAGAACCTCTCTCACTCTCCACTGGTGCCACGCTGGAGAGGTATGTGCGAAATGGAATTTTAACACAGCAGAGACTTTCCTATTAAACAAATAAATAAAAAACTGAGGGTTGGAAATGACTGGAAGATTCTATTCTTGCATTTTCTGGATGGTGTCTTGACTTGGTCCTCTAAAAATTCTCTGACTCGTAGCATATCTTCACCAACGAGTTTTTACCTGTCATACAATCCGTCTCAGGATCAGTGTCGTCTTCGATAATTATTTGTTTGTTTATTTATCATTGTCCTCATTGAAATACCTTCTCATTTATTTTTATTGAATTAAATAAAGTGGACTGGCACCTGTGTCTCTAAACCAGAATGTAGCATTAACGACTCTGTTACTACAACTACCTTCCTGGTTCAGATTGGCCGCTGTGTGCAGCAAAGGAAGAGAATGAGGAAAAACAGGTTGACCCGAGAACAGCTGAAGAAGATCCCTGTTCACAAGTTCAAGAAAGGTGAGAACGGTTCGGCTTACCCGTCTCTGCTCCATGCTCCATGCCGTCTGTACTCCTCTCCCTCACCTAATTTCTGTCTGTTTTTCTTCTGTCTTCCTCTGAATGTACCGAACTTGCAATGCCATGTTTGTTTCCTGCCTCCTCCAGCAGGTGGCGCTGTCAAAATCTCATGTCCCATCCACAAAATGCACTTTATTTTGCAAGCTCAAAACTACAAACATTCCGATAATATTCTAATTGTAAAGCAGGATTTCTGGCCTTTCTAGTTTAAATTATTTTTTTATACCATGCCCTCACAAGTTAAACCCTAAAACATAGGCTACCTGGCTGACAGGAAATCTGCTAACAGATTTGGAAGACATGGAAGTTTGGCCATGTTTTTACAATGTTGTATTGTGCACATGTTATATTGAATTGTATCTTGACCGAGTTAGCAAGACAGACCTGTGAGAGATGGAGTCTGACATTTGAATGGACAGGGGAATATTTTGCTGGCTCGCGGCATGGGTAACTGTAGTGATTTGTTCAGGGGAGATTTTTGAGGGAACATGGATTTGAACACTCCCACGTTTTACATCTGATTATTCCGACTTGATTGAAGGAAAGCGGTGGGTGTGTCTTCAATCTGCTCAGCAACTGTCTCCCTTCGGTCTCCTTGCACATGGTCACAAACGGCACGGTTCTCATTTGTTCTCTGCCTTCCAATGACACACGTCGGAGCACTCTGCATTAACCTCAGATGTTGCCTAAAAAGAGGCCACCGCCTTTTGTAACAACAAAACCTCTTTCTCCATCCCACTCACTATTCTCAGTGTGGGTGTACTTCAGTCGTGGGGCATTCTAAAGTTCTCCTTAACCGTGAACAGTTGTTTGTCCCAAGTAAATGTGGTTTATATATGTAGGGAATAATCATCAAGCACTGCAAACCCTCAACCTCTGGAGTTCCTAAAAACTGTATAGCCAAGGTGAGACTACCTATAGTAATCGATATCAGTAGCAGTTGTGCGTCTCATTCCAGGTTCGAGTAACAGATTAAAGTCATCATTAGTGGAATCATGCACATTTATAACAGTCGGTTGAGAGGCAAAGTACTTTTAAAATTATTTTATAAATCCTCAAATCTCCTCCTGCCAACCCAAATTTCACTTTGCAGAATTGCAGAACCCCACCCCCAGCCTCTCTTCCCATCAGCCCCCTTTTCCTGGCCCCTTTGAGCTGCTTTGTATTAAGCCTTCGTTGCCTCCAGGGGCTGCATAGTGTGACGTCATTGTTTTTGCTTGCGTGTTGATTTGCTCAAAAGGATTCACAAGGTCAAGGATTGTCGATAGGATTTATTATTCCAGGACTTTTTACATTTATTTATGTCTTCTCTGCCCTGCCCTATCTATTCCCCTTTGATCCCTTTTCTAAACTTTTCTATCTGGCACCTCCCACCTTTAGTTGTTTTCTCCTCCTCGAATTTCTTCACCCTTGCCTCTTACCATGTGAGTGTTTTATAACACTGAGCATTATTTTGTGTGTGTGTGTGTGTCTGTCAGACTTAAAAGTACACGTCTTCCCTTATCTCACTCTTTCATGCCAATGTTGTGATTTGATGCAGTAATGACATGAAATAATATGACAGAAAATGTTTTGTTTTTTTCTTCAACTGAGCAGAACTTTGGGAGCAGGTAAATGCAGCAGCTCATTCTATTGCCTCTGTACTTTCAGTGTCTCAGTATATTTAGAAAAATTCAAACACAAAATTTCAATTCAACTGGTAGACGACAACATGGCTAATTAACATCTTTATTTAAGGTGTCCTTAAACATCACCGATTTTAAATCTACCTCAATGTGATACATGAAATATTAGGCTGTGATTGGTTCCTTAGTGTTACAGATGTTTGTGTGTGTGTGTGTGTGTGTGGCTTATTTTAGATTTCTGATTGGTCCCCCCCCAGTTTCCCTCGATCTCCGAATGTCAATCAAATTTCTCTTTAGGTAAATACCAGGTAACAAGATCATTTACAAGAGATGTCTTGCTTTTAAAATCAGCTTTTTGATTTACAATTATACCTTTGGAGCTTAACTATATTTATTTTATTTTGCTGCCCAAATTCAAGTAACATAATTACTAGAACCAAAGCTGGATAGAGTTGGATCGAGTAAATACTGCTCTTACTGCCATTACAGTCCTTATCCCCTGGTCCGGAATTCCTTTTCTAGTTGTACAGCTCTAACCCAGTAATTGTGTTTTTGTTTTTTTGATGGACCATTTGATTTATGTTTTGTTGTTAAATCTAAAATGATTTTTTTAGCGGTGCCATCACTACAAAACTGCAGGCAGCTTTCTAAACCTGTGAACAAAGCAGAGCTATAAAATTCTATAAAAGTGGGGGAAATCTGAGTGTTCTCCATTGACTAAAATTCCCCAGTGCCTATGGCCTGTTGTGGCTCATTCTAGTAAAGGGACTGTGGATGCATGTAACCCTTCTCTCACTCTCTCACCCAGGTGATGAGTATGATGTGTGTGCCATCTGCCTGGACGAGTACGAGGAGGGGGACAAACTGCGCGTTTTGCCCTGTTCGCACGGTAATTGGAAACTTTGCGTGCACTAATGCGTATCAGATGCTTCCGTTTGGGATGCCAGCACGGCGTTAGCATTCTGCCTTACCTTCGTAGGCTCTCGTACGGGGAGCCCTAATGCAGTGGCAAGTGATGTTTCCAAGGTCTGTGGATCGGCTCTCCTCATAGCTCCACAGACTTTTATGGAAGGTATACGATGCCTTTGTGCGCGATCAAAAGTTTAAACTATTAAGCATTGTCAGGCTGAATCTCCTCTTGTTGTTGACGAGAAGTTTGGATTAGTACCAGGCACGTCCTGTGGTAGCTAGCAAAATATTTTTGAAATGGGCCTTTGGTCCTCTTTCTCTAAGACTGAACACTCTGGAGAGGTGGGTCCCTCCTTAGTGAAGGTGTGTGTGCACGTGTCTTGCCTCTCTGGGCCATCACTGCAACTATGTGTGTGTGTGTGTTTGTTTCCTCTCTCTAGCCTATCATTGTAAATGCGTGGACCCCTGGCTGACCCAGTCCAGGAAGACCTGTCCTGTGTGCAAACAGCGCGTCACTCGACCCAACCCCGACCATCCCCAGTCCGAATCGGAGGAGGAGGAGGAGGAAGACAATGGCAGGGCTGTGGCCGGTGAGGAAGGCGAAGGAGGACTAGGGGCAGAGGAAGACACGGAACGTACCCCTCTCCTGCGTTCCTCCGACCCTGGCAGCCCTGGGGCCTACTCCTCCACGATGCCAGTCACCCAGTGCCTGGGTTCCACCCCTCCCCGTGACTCCCAGCTTCTGACCCACGAGAGCGCCGACTCTCCTGTTGAGGACTTGGACTCGGACGAAGACGAGCATGAGGACACTGCCCACCTCATCAGCAGAGACCTATGCGTGTGAGAGCGCGCAATGAAATCGCATTTAACCCATTTCCTCGCGTCTGTCTTGTAACCTCCACACTTTTTGTCTGATTATTTTCCAACACTTATACTCTCTAATTGTCTTTTCTCCTGCCCGTCACCGGTGTCAACCTTTGCACAACACTAACAAATTCAACGGGGTTTGCTGACGCGGTCTTTTTCTACACCTATAGCTCTGACAAGTGCGTACAGTGGTGTCTAAAAAAACATTTAAACGGATAAATCCTGAATTTATTCACCATGCTGATGGACATTTTTGTAAAGTCAGTCATTTAAATTTAGCCTTGGTGATTTAAGGGTAATGTTCATATTTTTCTTTGATAACTTTGGACAAAAAACTGGGCCCTTGGTATTGTAAGCTAAAAGGTGTAATAAAGAATTGCTTGTTTTATTTTTTGGACCTGTCTGCAGATCTTTCAGCAATGTGTGTGGCTCTCCCCTATTGTTACTAATGTCTTCTCTTACATTTCTGTAAACCCTGTAAAACAACACAAGTTTCTATATTATCTCTTTCTATTGTCATTTATTATCTGGGGGTAATAATGTGGTGTTATACATTTAATTGCAATAACATACCTCTCTGTGAGATGATAATCTTATTGATATCTATTAAATTTGTGATTTAAATACTAATAGTCTCAAAAAGTTTTATGAATTGATTAGTTTTATAATTTCTGGTTATATGGAGAGTGCAGTGACCAAATGCTGGATTTTACCAGGGGGTGGGTGCTGAAAAAAAAAAAAAAAGCACAATGCCGCTTCCTCTGACTATGACTGTCAGTTGAACACACTTCCTGTTTTCTGTGGGACCCCTCCTCCCTGTTTCTTAGCCTGAAAAAATGTAATTTGATATCTCCCAGCCAGGAGACCTGGAATGTGCTTTTTTTCCGCTCCCCTCTCCTGTGTCCCACCAGTCTAAGTTCTATTCATCCCAGGGGCCAATTGAAAGATGGGTGACTGATACAACTATGCTTGTGTGACGTCTTCTTGAACGTGTTGTCCCTAAAAGAAGTGAATAAACAATGGTGGACTCTAGCAAGGTTGTTTTGTTTATTTGAGCATACCAACGCAGTGAGATACAGAATCTCACGCTTGAGATTCAGAGCCAGGTTTACAGTAAACCTTCAGGGCAAGTGACTGGTGCTCCAGTTTGGCACTTTTGGCGCACATCTGGGTCACCCCACCTGGAATTACAGGTAGAAGTAAAACGCTCCTTTAAAAAGCAGCTCCCTCACACTCCACCAGAACTTAAACTCAAACTTTTTTTGTCTTCAGTCCTGCGCACAAATTGACATGCCCTCCCGGTGTCTCTTAAAAACACACAAGCTATTTCTGGTTTACCTTGCAGCAGACAAAATTAAAGGGCATTGTTTTGAAAGTTGTTTAAAAAATAATAATAAATTGTTACATGATCATGGCGATCTAAACTGTGATCATAATCTGCAATAAAATGGTAAAACTGAATTTTAAAAACAACAAAAGCCTGGGCACTGCAAAACCCATGTTAAAACTTTATGATAATTTGAATGAGATCTCATGATTACACGAGCTTCTGCAACAAGCTCATCTAAAAAATGTACTGTTCATTGTCAACAAATACGCACATAAAATGTAAGTAAGCATAACAAATAATGTTAATGTAGCCTACATGACGAATAGTACAAAAATGACTAATTTCAGCAATCTGTACGTTTCCCATGGTTAACATCTTAAAATATATTTGCGTCTTGTAATTGCCGCGTTGATTCACAAAAACACACCAGATTTAACAGTTTAGTTCGACTAATTCAGTTATTGCAAAGTTTATCTTAAATAAATCGACGAACTGATGATTGAACAATGTATCCCCCACATGAGCCTAGTATTATTAGGGTGCATTTAACAATAAAATAGGCTTTTTCGTTTAAATTTAGCTGGTTGGCAATACTGAAATAACTTTCGAATGTTGTCAGAAGAGTTTGCTAAAGCTTTACTATAGCTATAACCACAGTTATCTTCATAAAACTATAAAACGAAATATTCCGCCTGGCTAATAGTAGCCGCCTTGCATGTTCTGAAGACGATTGCTGCATAGTAGGATTAATAATTCTGGAAAGCGACTACGTGTGTAAATTAAGCAATACTCTGGTGAAAAATACAAAAGAAAAACAAATGGTGGGACTCTAAGAACATAATTTACACTACGATATTTAAAAAAACAAATCTATTTTATTTCTTGATTGACCCCTGGCCGCCCCTACTAATCCTCCTGTTTCGAGGAAGTGTTCTGGTCTGTGGGCTGGGCGCGCGCGCCGCCATGGTAGAATATAAATCTCTGCCGACTTCCTCAAACTTCTTGAAAAAAGTCAGGACAGCCGTGTTACAGGTAGTCCGTTGGCGTTTAAAGTTTTTATTAATATCCATGTGTTATAGAATATCAGTGAAAGGTTTTACATGATCATGCAATATAGCTAGCATTTCATCCCAGTTTTATGTTTTGGGATATATTTTCTTTTTGGAAAACTTGTTTTTTGATCCAGGTGCGGAATTTCGTTTGGCTGTATTTGACTTTTCACAGTTTAATTTTGTTTCTCTTTTCCCTCCCAGTGTCTTCGGGTCTTCACCAGACGATAACAAAATAACTTGGTGGCGATGTCTTGGGACGGTTATATCACAAACTTGATGGATGGGGACTTTATGAAAGACGCCGCTATCGTAGGGTACCAGACCGGTCAAGAATCCGTCTGGGCGTCCCACCCGGGTGGAGACTTCGCTAAAATCACGGTAAAGTATAGCCGCCTGCCTAGTATTTTGTATTAACGTTATCACAGAGCAATTCAGTACAGGCAATTTTGTATTGCTCAATGATTTCACTCAAAAGTCTTTTGTGGGGAGAACATTAACACAATCCCCTATTTAATCACCATTGATCATTTCAAACGGAAATTCTGATTCGTTTTAAGGTGAGGGTCAATGTCTGCGATTTTCTTGCCGGCTCCTGGAATCTGGAAATGTAATGTTTAAAATCTTAAAATCTAACAGAAGTATGTCGTATCTAGCCTACATTTCCATCGTAGAATACAGTGGCCGGGTCAGTAAAGAACGCAATGCTTTAGTATTCCAATTTCTGCCATTTTAATTGATCTAACATTCTATTTAATTTGTTTCATTTAATTGTATAATTTGCAGTTCAAGTATTTTTTAATTTGGTAGCGTTAGTAGTGAGGAAGTAAAATTACGTATTTCCACTCGGAAGTCTGATGGTATACGGCGTTTCCCGATACGTTTGCGCAGTCACATGGCGCTTTCAATATAAAACCGACACATTGTTCTATTTAAGAACAAGATACTGGGTATTGACCCAGGAAAACTAGATTCCTCTATTGTAAACAAATATAATCGAATTTTATCGGTTTTTTTACTAGGCGAAACTGGAACTATTTAAATCGAAAACGTTCAGTGTTACTGGACGTCTAGTGCAGTCGAAATGTATTTGAATTGCAATTACGGGTGGCATTTGCTTTCTTTTCTAACGCATGATTGATCGTTATGCATTATATCTAATCCAACCTCCTTGTGTAGGCAGACCTACACAATCGATTAATCGAAAATGTTATTTGTGTGAAGTATGTCGCCCGTTGAAGCGCAACATTATCCCATTCCAATGGCTTCCTATTTCAGTCTTAAAAAAAAACATTAAGGAATCGCTGCGATTAGATTTTTTTGTAAGCTACTAAAACTAAGCAAAGTTGGGGTACTACTACTTTAGCGGCTACTTTTTGTAACATCAAAAGCTATCCCCACCCAACCAATGTCGTCTTCAGTGAAATTTGATATGAATGGAGTTTGGTTTAATTCACTGCCATGTCACTGACTTGAGGCCCTTGTGTAATTGATCCCGTAGGCCAGATCTTTTGTCTTTCTCTCCTCATAGTACTGGTTTAATTTTGTGACATTATGAATATGTTAACGGGTGGAATGTCTTTGCTATTTGGGATAGTCTATAAGTTTTGTTTTGAACTATTCTGGGGTCTGCCCTTCTTTCCAGTGTCAGATTGTTGGACTGCCGTAAATCTGTTATAACATATTGTATTGTAGTTTGGGGCTGCCAGGTTTCTCTCTGGGTCTGAAAGGAAACTGCTATGGGTAGGTCCTTTAACCCTGCCCTTGTGTGGTGACAAGCTGGTCTGGGAAGGCGATATGGCTGAGCTCCAAAGGGTGTGGTTTCAGGCAGATTAGTAAAGGAGGGAGGGTAGGGAGAACGGCACAGTGGAGACTGTAAAGTTCAAAATGTTTGACTCCCTTATGTGTCTTAATGGCAAGTGGCCTTCATATAAAGTGACTTGTAGCACTTCAGAGATTAGTCTGGTTGAAGTCCCTTAATTTCGAGGGAACCACCCACTCTGAGCAGTTTGTGATTGTGTCGTAGTTGTATACAGTGTGTGTAGCTAATTAAAGCATACCTCCTTGGCCTACACTACAGCATTGACAATATGAATGGTATGTTTATATGAGGTATGTTTAGTCTACTTTCAGTTGATTACATTTCACATTGCTTATTGCTTATTGTAATAGTTATAGACATGAGTGGTATGAATTAATAACAGCTGGATTATTATCTTAAAATTGTTTTGAATTACAGCTATACAGATGGACATGGGTGTGATTTAAGTTCTTCAGGTGTATTTGCAAGAGGCTGCATGTTCTGTTTGTCATGTGAACGAGTGCTGTAGCCTGTATGGTGTGACTATGTGCCTGGACTGGTTCCGCCAGTGAGTGTTTTTAACTGCGTTTTAGAGTAAGGGATTTCATGCTCATGGTTAACCAGAGGTTATTTCCTACTGCCTGGGGGGTCTTGGTCTGTTGCTTGCTGTAAAATGTACTTCTTACATTTAAGGTAGTTTCCTGCTATGTTTTTGGAGTTTCTTGAATTGATGTTGGGGCAATTGATTTTTGATGGCATCTACAGTCAGTGGAGACTGTAGGCAAGCAGCTGTTTATCAGTGATTTTTAAAATTGTTTAATCATCTCCGTTATTTTTTCCAGGGATTGCTTGGGATAGACTGACAAGATTTCCACTAGATTTTGTCAGGTTAGGGGTTTGGTGTGTATCAACATCTTCCTCAGGTTGCAACTGTTGGAAGCTATGCTCCAGCTTCCTTGTCATTCTCTGCTTGTACTTGAATTACAGTGTTGGTATATTGGCCTTGTTGGTTAACACAACGCGTATATAACTTGTATAGCAGAAATGTTTCTTTAATTGGAACGGTTTATCATTTCCTGTGTCCAACTGATGCCTGTCATTAATCTCAATTTTGCCACCATAGTAATTTTTTAGAAACTTGAACGTGTGCGTTGGAGTTCTGTGACTGTTTAGTATTCCCTAAATATTTAAACTGCTACTTGTGAGATGCAATATTTGCATTAACGATTTTTATTTTATTTAGAAAAGCCACTTTTATGATTTTTACACATGGCTTACCCTCTCTTCAGCCTGCTGAAATCCATCAGCTGCTGGTGAAGGACCGGGGAACCTTGTTCAGCAATGGGGTGACGCTGGCAAACACCAAGTGCACAGTGCTTCGGGACAGGTTGAATGAAGACGGTGATTTCACCATGGACCTGCGTACCAAGGCATCCGATGCAGAGCCAGACACCTTCAACATCAGCGTGGGCAAATCTCACAAAGGTTTTTTATGTGTGACTTTCCTCAATTAGTTACTGACACCCCCCCCCCCCCCCGCCAGTCCTATATACACAACTGACATTATTTATACAAGACTGACCTGAGTATGTAGCGCCATCGACACTAATCTTCTAATGGTGATTAACTTATTTGAATGACTGGAGGGGGAGTGGTTAATTATACTGTGTTTCTGCATGCTTTATGTGATACCAATGAAATTTAAGATTTAGCCTTTATGCTAACCTTTCCTCCTTCCTCCTTCAGCTCTTGTTTTTGTTAAAGGGACGAAAGATGCACATGGTGGTAAACTGAACCCGAAAGCTTTCACCATCGCTGATTATCTGAGGAAGTCTGGCTACTGACCCCCCTCCCCACTCCTATGGCCGTTGACTGTTTGCAAAGAATAGGACTGCATTGCTTTTTTTTTTTTAAAGCAATTAAAATTAAAATAAAAACTCTTACCTTTTCCTTTTTCCCCAAAAAACATTTTTGGATACTCAGTGGAGCCGTCCTGTGACTTTCAGTGATGCCAAATAAAGATTGAATTTGCTCTGAAGGGAAAAGTACTGGTGTCTGTGTGGCTTCTAATATCAGATCCCAAAGGTTGTCCATAAAAATGAGTAGACCATGTCCAGGAATGAGATCCTGACTAAATGAACTGGCTTGGCTCATGTTTCATAAATTCACAACCAATAAGAAAGCAAGGGGTGTTTAAAATTAATTTTTATATATATATATATATATATATATTCTACCCCCTCATCCAGTTATCAGTACTAGGACATGTCTGTACTTGTATGGTTAGGAATTGTGGTTTGCTTTCTGTGTACAAACAAAGGTGGTGAGTATATGCTGGGTCCATGAGACTGGTGAGGATTTTCCTTGTTAATGCTGATGTGTGTGTAATCAAGCCACATCTCCTAGAGGTATATGTATATTTTTCTCAAATGTTTGTGTGGCAAAGAAAGGGGTGGTATCGAACACCCAGATTAAAGCTGGTATAAATCCTACTTCTGAACAATGATTATGAAACAAAATGGGTGTCCAGGGTCAGTGAGATGGTCTAGTGACTAAGAAACCGACCTGAATAATGGACTTAACTTTTTAAATATTTAAAACCTTGATAGGATCTACCGTAACCGAGGGGCTAAGTTCAATAGGAAATCATTTTATCGCATTGAATGTACAATAAGCAAAAGGCAGTAACGGAAAGGTGTGTTCCATTCAAGATACAGCAATCAGGAAATGCACACCGTGGATATTCAAAGTAAACAGGATACCGAAGCACAAGTACGCCGTGTAGAAAATATGGGGTTGCACGAGACGTGATGTTTTCTCCGATTTTTTAAATAAAAAACCTTGTGACAAACCGTGTCGTTGGAAAAATTAACCAAATGTCAGCGATGTCTAACCAAGGCGACACTGACTCACGTACAATAAATCACAAGACTGCAACGTTCCGTATAACGGGTTGTAAAAAAAACCCCACAGGACTAAAGCAAAGTTGGAAGACGTTTGACCACATCGAAAGTCCAAACATTCCTGTAAAACTAAAATATCGGTTTACTTCGTCGTCCTTGAAACGTGAATATGAGATATCCACACGCAAACAGCGTTGCATGTTTGTATCAATGTCAAATGTATTACAAGCTTAGCGTAGTGACAAACTTTTCGTATTCAAAGGGGGTTATTCCGCCCTTTCATATCCAATTACTATGCTAACAGAAAGAACATAAGCGAAGGGAAAAAAGCTGGGGATTCATTGGGAAGGGGGATATTACAGTTGAGATGGAGAGGCCAACACTTGAGGCAGTAATGAGACACACATTTCCCCCTCATGCTTTGTTTTTCACGTAAATGCTTAGAGATTATCGTCTCAACACAACCACATTGACATTGGGAACCCAGTTTTGATCACCAAAAAGGTAGGAACATGCAGGGAAACTCGGTTATGATGGTGATGATCTTGGAGAAGGTATTTATTGTTTAATGTATACAATTCCAAATGTGGTTCCACGTAGCTTAATCCACAGCAGACACAAAATGGTTTCAGGTTTGGGAAAATGGAACGCAAATACACCACCCTCTAAACCTTCGAAGTGTCTGGAATCAATTTTGTTACTTCCCCAGTCCCAATTTTTGAGCACGTCCCTGGTAGCTTGTTAACGCATAAATGTACAGTAGTAGTACATTTATGTTAATCAGTTTTCTGTGTAACTGAAGTCATGACTGCTAAAGCCTGAATTTCCCCGGGGAGTTAAGTTAAGGGTTTATTTTGATTTAGACTTTGCTGCCACTGTCTAGCAGGTGACGTTGAATGGTGATTCTGCAGGTCAGAGGGATCTATAACAGTGATACGTAGTTTAGTCCTACCGCTGTGATTTTCTGTGACCCAGCACAGACTAATGTCATTAGCCGATTGTGCCCGAGAGAGCGCCATTCGTACTGGGGTATGGAGAACAAAAAATGACATAAGCATAAATAAATACATACATAAATGTAGAAATAAATAATTAAACACATAAATAAATTAAAAATAATTACATTATGGTAATGAAAAAGGCTATTTATGTAATTTAAAATGTATTTATTTATGCTTTTTTACATTTATTTATGTCTGTATTTCTATATTTCTACATGTATTTATTTATGTCTTTCTACATTTATTTATGTATTTCTGTGTCCGTATGTTAATTGAGTGGGTGGTCCTAACATCAGTCTGAAGCAGGATTGGTCAGCTTGGCGAACACTGTCTAGCACTGCTACGTCAATTTATACATCCATGTCAGCGTTGAGCTGAACTAAATCCTCCATTAATCTTCCCAGACGAAACTGAAGGTAGTCATTGGGTGCATTGTTTTCAACATCTGTCGCTAATGATCTTAAACCATTGGCAATGACATGTGCAAAACTTTCCATCAGCTAAGCGGCTAGTAACGACCTAAAGGCAAGGCAAAGCTACGCGTAGCATTTAGTAATAGATCCGATCACACCGCTATAACCAATCCTGCTTCAGACTGATGTTAGGACCACCCACTCAATTAACATACGGACACAGAAATACATAAATAAATGTAGAAATACATAAATAAATAAATGAAGAAATGTGGAAATACATTAATAAATAATTGAATAAATAAATGTAGAAAAGCATAAAAAAATAAATTTAAAGTGACATAAATAGCCTTTTTCATTACCAAAATGTATTTATTTTTTCATTTATTTATGTATTTAATTATTTTTTTCTGCATGTATTTATTTATTTATTTATGCTTATGTCATTTTTTGTTCTCTTTATCATTATAATTAATTATCATTTTAATTAAGTATTTTGCTTATAAAGTAGTGTCTTTCTGTCTTCGTAGCCGTACTTTTTAAAGCAGCCATATCAGTGTCCTCCTGTATGTGCAGTGTAGTGTTTTTAATCACTGTGTTTTACAGGATTGAGGAAGACCTTGGAGACAAAGCAACATCCGCCAACTTGGGCTGTGAAATTTCCTTTGTATCACTTGATATACTCCCATTCAGTTTTTGTGTAACCCCATTCATGTGATACATTCCTGTTCAATGTTGTGACTTAAAAAACTGTTCATATCTTATGCATTTTTATCATTCATAAGATGACCATTAAAACTATTCATAAATAAATGCAATGAAAACATGTTTTTATTCAGCTCATAAATAGATTGCATTAATACGTACAAATTGTAAATACTGTGACTGTAAAGTTTAATTCAGAATAACGAGGTATATATTGGAAACACGTCTTAAATTTTGGAAGGTTGGATTTGTGTCAGGTTGGCCAAGGGATATGGTTTAAACACTGATTTGATCTGAAAAAAATCAACTAGTTAAATTGACTTCTTATGAATATATAACTTATAAAATCTGCAGTCAAACAGCACCTTCATCAGAATCTTAAGAAATCCTTCCAAGTAGCGGTCAAATCAGCTATTCAATCCACAATCTACTTAGCTATTGAAAATGAACAGTCACTATTAGTATCAGTTGATTTCATTACATTGCTATCATTGCATCCGTGTAAGCAGCACCGTTTAGACTCTCTGGGGGTTCAGTAATAATATTTTTGCTCAACTCGAGGGAAGGAGCAAGTGGGATGTTGAGGCTCTGTGATGCTGTCCAGGAAGTTTTATTGAGCGATGTGGTTTGCTCTGCCCATCATTCCTTTCACACGATTTCTCAAGAGAAGCAAGAGTCCCTATGGTTTTTTGGTTTGCAAATGAAAGTGACAAATCATTGGAATAAAATCACACTTGTTAATTCACAAAAAACAACACTTATACAAATTATATAATTAGGACTTCATTATAGAAATGAAATATATTTGTTCAATAAATTGAAGTTCTTTTTTGGTCTGCATGACAGCTATGACAAAGATTAAGACTATGGAAAATGCTTGGGTAAAGGAAAGCTCTCTTTATCTTTTTGTATACAATCATTCTATTGGGAGAAATATGTTGAAAGCTTTTAAACAGAGTGAGCCCTGCCCTTTAGAAAGAAGCATGGTATATTTGTGGATGAAGATTTACTGACAGTTATTAGCACTGCGGTGTTGATAGCACAGCTGTGGCCTCTAATAAATAAAGGTTGAAAAGCACAGACAACTTTTGTCAACATTTGTAACCATCAGGTGGTGGGGCAGCACCATGTTTGCTCCCCATGATCATAGGCCTTAAATGGGAAACCTCCCAGACATGGCAACCATTGGCATTTTGGCTGTGTTGGATTGACGCAAGTCTCAGAATTCACCAGTGTCTCTGTGTCCCCAGTGAATAAAGAACACGGTAAAAATGTGCTCAGTCTGCGTCACAATCTGGGATGGAAGGGGACATGTGGGGTGGTAAGGGCCCTATCCATCTCATGGATGAAAAGTTAAGGCCTGGCCCCAGGCACAATGGGAGGGCCCACACCAGGCTCAGTCATGGGGCATGGCCAACTACATAACAGGAGGCACAATGGGGCCTTTAAACTGCTTTTTAGCTCCCCTGTCTGGCTGAATCCCTAAATGCCTTTGTGGTCAAATGTTGAATTTGACTCAGATACTCCACAGTGTGCGCCTCATTAACCCTCTCCATTCGGCCTAATTCTCTTGGCGTCCCCTGCCTACTGACACCAGCAGACGAAGGGAAGGAAGAGGGGTGAATGCTCACGTCAGGACCATCTGTCTCTTTCAAAGTCCTGCTCTCCCGAACATCGGTAGAAATGACTGCCAGGCATAAAGGTAAAATAAAGAAAAAGTGGGCCCACTGCAGCTCAGATACATTGGTTGGCCCAGGTCCTTCTCTTTCTGCTGTCCTAATTGTTCATTGTTCATTTTTTAAAGCCCTCAACCCTTACCACTGTACGTCTCCAAACCCTGCACCCATCCCCCATTTTATCCAAACATTAATGACTCAACCTGAGGCGTTGAGATGTATGTTTCATATGTCCCCACCCCACCAGTTTACACAAAGCTTTAATGGCCAAGGAGTCTATACTTATGAACCAGAGATTAGTCAAATTTCCTGGAGCCACTTTTGTTCCCCAGAAGTTTAATGGAGATCATGAATGGTAGGGTTCTAATTGCCAAAGGCAGTTAATGGTCATGAGGATATTTACTCCTTTGAATTTATTTTTTCTACTAATGACTAATTAGAAAAATAAACGTGGCTGTGAAAAAAAACACCTATAATCCCTTTAAAAAATTTTTTTATTTTTTTTTAAACCAATAATCCCTCCTTAACACTGATGACCAATTTGGTTTCTAATTATGAACACCAGGTTGGTAGTGGACAATGGTAACCACCTCTTGTGCAGTTTTTCTAGTTCTACCATTATCTTGGGTTCACGTCATAATTAAAAAAAAACTTGGTCAGGTTATTGGTCAGAAAATGGAACTTAATTCTTCTATTGAAACGCAACTAAAGTAAACAGCGTGGTAAAAAAAGTCACAGACAGGTACTGAATAATTGTATGTGTTCCTTCATTTATAAAAGATTTACAAAGATGGTGAACAAAGACTCATTGCGCAGTAAAGTGAAGCAATGTCCTGTAGAGTGAAGTATTTCGACTGTGATGTGTACAAGTGACATCATGAATGTGATCTTGAACAACATTAAGCTCAACAGGTAAGGGCAATCAACAGATATCACACTTTCTGTTTTATGATGCGCTGTGATACTGGAGAAGGATGATTATAACAACGCCAGGTACAGAGGTACAAATGTCTTTGTTTGTTGCATTATCAGCAACACCCAAACATTGTGTTAACTGGCGGAAAAAAAGGTTAAACCATAAGAGCATTTTCCTTATTACTCCAGGACGTATTGATCTCTTTGCACGATGAATTTTGAAGCTCCCCAGTTTTCTTCAGTCATATATTCTGATAGTATGCAACGCAGAGCTAATTGTAATAAAGAGAGGAAGAAAAAGAAAATCAAAACAACTTTGGAACCGGAGGAAAAATTTGCTGAGGGAGGAGAAAAGTCGGAAGAAAAAAAACACCAGCAGAGTAAAATAACGAAGCAAGGTACACTGTATCCAGGAGCTGCCACCGAGGAGTGATGTCATCAGCGGCACCCTTTAAAACCACACGTTTACACCCAGAGCCCTCCACATGTAGGAGGGTTAACCTTAAACACACACAGACAACATACACGAAGGAAAACGATTGCTGGAATCGACCCATAAGGGGGTTCAATCAGCAAACAATTTCTGTGCTTGAAAGATTTATTTTACTGTGGACGATTTTATTGTTTTATTTCATTTTTAAAGGATGGTGGCTTCATCCTCCTCCAGTCTGTCACACTCCTTTACATTTCTGCTCCTCTTCCTATTAGCCCTGGCCTTTCTAGTGGATTCAAGACCTGCCTCTCAAAGACTGCACCGCCAGGTAAGTATCACTTTTGCTGGGAAATTCCTAGTATGTTTTGATTTTAATATTAATGCTTTGTTTTAATACATCCCAAAGGGGAGAAAGCTGTGTGTGAGAACATTACTGAATTGAGGAAATTTACAAGATAAAATATTGAATAATAAAATATTAAATAAAAAATGTTGGTTGGGCATTAAACGTTGAAATGTTTTTTAAAGTTACATTGGTAGCAAAATATTAAATTTTTTATATACATTCATATATAGTTCTAATAAATATTCCATTATTTTAAATATCATTTTTAACTAGACGTTGGCAGCGGAATTCCCCCAAATATAAATTAAGCAACACATATACTTCATGTGAATTTTCTTTCTTTACGCTCTGATTTGCTTAATTTATTAACTTTAGTAACTGTTTTTTCCAGAAAATACACACTAGACACTTCACCCCTCTCTCTCATAGGTGTGATTGCTGCAAATTCTGCCTTTTTCCTCCTTTTATAATGTATCCTCTGTCATCCCAGAATCTAATTTTGTGCCTCTTTCCATCCAAAAGATTTTAGAAAACCTCTTTGGATCCCATATCAGATCCCTCGTCCTTATCCCGCCTGAGGCGGATGAAGAGTCGACGGAACACTCCTCCTCTGGGTCGTGGGATGGGCGGGGCTTGTCAAAGGAAGTGGAGTTAGAACCTGGACTTGACCCTGCCCATGTCTGGCCAGGCCACCTCCGGAAGTTTATGGGTCACCAGAGAAAGTTCAACGGCAGGCCCAGAAAGAGCACAGGCTGTTTTGGACTAAAGATGGATCGGATCGGAGCCATGAGTGGGCTGGGCTGCTAACAATCTCCCACACAGGCAGAGGTAATATATATATAATATTAATCTTCTACATAAGATATGCACACATTCTCATCAGTGCTCTAACGACACTTATTATAGAACAAGCATTATAATGAATTAGAAATTATATATATATATATCTAATTCATTCTTATGAATTAGAAAATGAATATTATATATATAAGAACAAATGTATTAATGCATATGGCTATGTTATCAAGGCTGCCGTTGTCTAATTATTTCTTGTGTTTATATTACAGGTGAAACTCCTCTGTTTCGGGCCATGTATTTGTGAACAATGGCAATGCAACCACCCATGTCTAATACAGAGAATATTAGTCAGGAGGAATGTAGAAGTTACTTGCTGTAGCAGAGTATTCGGGTGACGTGTTTGCACCCTTGTATCTCTCTTTAAAATATTTTTTTAGTATATTTTTTAGTCTTTAGTATGAATATTCACAAATCTCTCTGGATTTATCTAAGGGAATGTGGATTTGCAGCATTGTGTTTGTAACTGTGAAGTCTTTTGCTCTGAAATATTTTGTTCATGGGAAACACGAAGTGCGAGTCTAAGGAATCCAGCTTGAAGTTTTGGAGAGACGCACGAGCTTAACCATGACGCGTGTCCCACTCGTACATATTATTTATTCTGTAATTAAAATGTAAGCTACTTCATGACTGTATATACATTCTATATTTCCTCGAGAATATTTTTCGAGAAATGGAAGGCAAACAAGGCTGTTTTTTTTCATTTTTTATAATACTAATGATTAAGATACAACAGCATTGTAAAGCATAAAGCATTGGCGAATGACGAAATTCACTCTTTAACATCCTTACACCAATTTAGAATTGAGAATAAGATACTATAACAGTCTTCATATTTCATATTGTTTCTGAATACTTTAATCATATCTGACTCTGATTGTATTATGGCTATTGCCAATTACCCTCCACTATTTAAATAATAGTGCATCAGTTTATAAAACTGATTTCACAGACAATAAAAAATATTTTCATTCGTTTATTAATATCCGAGGAGAGTTATCAACGCTGCGTGTTCTTAAAGCATTCCCCAATGACTATATTTCAAAGACAATATTTATTGGAAAACCGCAGCGTCCAATTTACCCAGATGCAGTTATTTTGAGTCGCTGGTTCCGAATACAACACTCAGATGTGAAATTTGGCGTGCTTTTAGTACGATACAAAACATACAAAAGCACAGATGGATCGTTTTGTAGAAACGTGTCTTGTTTCACAGAAATACAAACGTCAACGTAAGATAATATAAAAACAATACAAATCATTCTAGTGCAACATGCGAAACCACCACCTAAACGCGGTTCGCCAACAAACTATCGACCCGGAAGTAGAAATTAAATATACTTACTGTACTTGACTTGAAACAAATAAATCAAATTAAATTGAAAATGCACTATCTTCGTTAATACTATGTATATACTACACCGTAGGCAAAACAACAGGAAATGGCTTCAAAAGCAATAATGCATAGACTGACTAACACGCAGAATTGCATGTAAATGATAATAAAGTAACGGATTGTCTTAGTCGAAAATTATCTTTGCAGGATAATGGGTTTATATGATCACAAGCAAATACATTTTTAGATCTCCATAAGGATAAAATACCATGTCTCACAAAAGATCAAAATCTGCCTCACTCGCGTATGTGTTCTTAGTTCGCTTTCATTACTAGACAGTGGATTTTCATGTTCATGTACAGGAATTGGACGCTTTCTACTTATGATTTGCAGTCGTGTGGTGGCGCTGTGGATATATCCGACTTTCCCAAACGAACCTTTCTAAAGCTACCTCTGCTTGAAAAGAAATCACAAGCCTATTTCATAAAGGCGTTCCATACATCCGGGAATTTGATGTACCGTCTGGGAAAAGACAAACAAGGTGGCGGGAGTCGGATGGTAGAATAATATTTGAGTAGAATAATATTTCCAAAACGTCATATTAATTGCTGGATGTCTTGCTAACGGTAAGAGTTTATGCTGTATATAGAGACCATGCTTGGAGATGCACTGGCATTTGGTAGTATCGGGCATGGCCGCTATAAAGCGGGACTAAGCGGAATGAATGAGCTAGGTAGGCCACGATAGTCGTTTTTAACGCATATAATTGCCGTACATGTATATAGTTGCCTTCTAATCCAGTAATGTATGTAATTTAACTGTAGGTACTTGTCTACTGTTATCTAATATGATCACGTAATGTCTGTCCCTTAACTAGGTAACGTAATTCCCAACTAATGGGGTCGAGTAGGCTAATGTGTGTCATTTAGCTGTAAATTCAGACACCACATCGAATTTTTATGTTCTCAAGAAATGAATTTAAAAGATTTGCTAGTTTGTATAGCACCACAGGCCGTTTCATTTTTTGAAAACATTTGCGTTAAATAACACCAACAAATATATTTTAAATATTAGTCTTCCTTAATTACTGGGATAGCGGTTTGATACGTTTTTGTTGTTAGCAGAACTACAGAGCTTCGGCTGATTTTATGTCTCTTTTCCACTATTATTGTACGCTCGGTAAACTACGTTTGGTTTTCCGCAGTAACTTTTAATTTTTATAATTTTTTTTGGTAATTTCTTTATTTTTTCCTCCGCACTGCTTGGGTGTCTGCTTGTAACCAAGCGTACCTATAGATTCGCTTTTGTGATGGAATACGTCAGCGTCCAGCCAAATGACAATAAACGCATTGACTTCGTCTGCTGACCAAGTCTTTGAATTATTTGTCAGGCTACAGTTTAATCGGCATTTGTTTTTACTAACCTATGGCCACATCTCTGTCGCTAAAGACTAAACGAGGCCATTGTCCAATTAACAACTTAAACCTAATTAAGTGGGTTACGATAAAGAACTTGCTTAATGGGTATCCAGGTACCAGTGTTGGCAACCCTGACCTACGTTGGGCTGCTGATGTTTGGGAGCTGACCATAGCCGTTCTTAAATATAATGGAAAAGCATCCCTGCTTGTGTGCAAGAGAGAACAGAACAGTATGATGTGACCGCATAGAAGGGGTATTGAGTGCTGTGCTGTGCTTTTTATTTTTATTTGCTATATTTAGTTAACCATACTGCCAGTGTACTTGAAATTCTTTCAAAAATTCTATGGCAACCTACCTAGCCAGTGATCTGGTCCGGTCCTGGTCCTTGATGGCTATAGTCTCTGCGGGTGTTCCCGTTCCCCATCACCTCTTAATTGTTCAAATTTTTTAACAAAGTAATCAAATTATAATTGATATAAGTGTGTATCAGATGCCAATTGAGAGGTAGCTCAAAAAACCCTGAGGCACTGCCATGGTCAATGACCAGGATTACCCAGCCCTGAGCTAGGTAGCTATGCATGTTCGGTGGCGTAAACCAAATGTTTGTGCAGTAATTTTATCTCTTAATCGGAGCAGCTAGCAAGGTGAGCGATGGCGGACAGCGACGACGAGTATGACCGCCGGCGGAGAGACAAGTTCCGCCGGGAGAGAAGCGATTACGACCGATCCCGGGAGCGGGAGGATAGGCGTCGGGATGACTGGAGTGACAGGTAAGGGAGAGGAAATAGAAGGAAACGAAGCAGATATTGATAAATAAGAATGTGTGGTTTGATAAAGGCACATAAACTGTTATAAATATATTTAAAAAATAAAATAAATAATAAGGTGAACAGACGGGTGATTTTAATCAGATGGCTACTGTTGAACTACTACGTGTGAGAAGACATTATGGGACATTAATGAGACCTTTCAGTAGGTGGTTTTTGTGGTTTATCTGTGCCGTTTTGTGTTTGGGGTAACTGGCGCCCATCGGCCAGGGAGTGGGACAGGGGCCGCGAACGCCGCAGCAGGGCGGAGTATCGGGACTATGAGCGGGGCCGTCGGGAAAGGTTCTCCCCGCCCAGGCACGACATGAGCCCCCAGCAGAAACGGATGCGAAGGGACTGGTGAGTGTACCCTTGCATCCAGACCAGACACTTTCATCCAAATTGACTTGCAGAGTTTACAATTTCTACATCCATTTATACAGCTGGATATTTTACTGAAGCAAATCAGGTTAAGTACCTTGCTCAAGGGTACTAATGCCGGGACTTGAACCGGCAACCGTAGGGTTACAAGCCTGTCAACTTAACCTCTGCACCTCTGCCAATCCTTCCAGGGATGACCATGGAGGAGACCCCTACCACGGAGGTTACGATCTGCCGTACGGAGGCGGCGGGGGCCCCAGCTATGCCCCCCCTCAGCCCTGGGGGCACCCTGACATGCACCTGATGCAGCAGCATCATGGGATCCCGATCCAGGCCAGGTGAGCAGAAATGAAGGGGGAGGAACACCGTGTGGTGCAGACTGGGTTTTCATACAGAAAGTGCAAGGGCATTTTGACAGAAGGTACCATATAATTAGTTAGTGTTTCAGGTAGTCGGCCAAAGAGAGATGAGTAGGCAGCTGTGGTATCTCATGAATATTGGCATGGATCTGGGTGTAGTGGGTGAAACCATCGCACTGCGAAGCTGACAACACAGAAACTCATGAATTGCTCCCAGAATTCTCCCAGAATCAGTGGTTTAAAGCTCCAGGGGCCGTGGAACATGAGTTATACTTGACGTATAGAAGGGGTTAGTGGAGAAAGAATAAGATGTGCCTGGAACGCAGTTATTTCCTGTCAAGGCTAAGAAGTGGCTGGGCTATATACATTCAATATCAGTCGACTTTGCTCTCTTCTGACTGAGAGTTTCATCTCCCCGGCATATCCTTCAAGAAGGCATTGCATCTGATCTCTGGGGGGTTTTCCCTCTGCAAAATGATACCCTGTTAGTCCTCTTATTACGGTATATTAATACTGCGATAGTACAATTCTGTAAAGTTACTTAATTGGCACTATTAGCATAAGTATGAATTTGGATATAACATAAATTAGTTTAGCACTCTTGCTGTCTGATTGGATTAACGCTCTGGGTGCTGTCAATGGTATCATGGTGCAGTACTCTTCTGAACCTCTGGAAGGTTGGAGATATTGCAGTAAAGCAGAACTTGTGTCTTTCCTTAACTTGCTTATTTCCTGAATTGTGATGTTCTCAGACTGGGAAATATCCATGACATGGACTTGGGTCCGCCTCCGCCGGTGATGAAGACCTTTAAGGAGTTCCTTTTGTCCCTGGATGACTCGGTGGACGAGACGGAGGCCGTCAAGCGCTACAATGAGTACAAGATCGATTTCCGCCGGCAGCAGATGCAGGACTTCTTCCTGACCCATAAAGATGAGGAGTGGTACGGTTTAACAGCCCTAGTTATGCAGTATGACGCATGCAGGGGACTGAATACGTGGGGCTGGCCTGGGCGAGAGTTTTTTTTTGTTTTTGTTTTGTTTTGTTGTTTTTTTAGATAAATTAAAAAACTTTTCTCAGGAAGTTGGGGGTGGGCTCTTTAAAGTTGTGTAAGTTTCAGAAGACATATTGACCAAGAGACAAAAATATGTATATTTTAGAAAATGTTTCGCCACTTGGCTGAGTTTTTTTTGCATGGGTACAGAGTAGTTCATTTTGTTTGAGGATTCAGACTGCATTGCTTTATGTGGAATGTTGAGTGACACTTTCTTGCTCCACATGAGTTTTGGGCTTGCCGGGAGAAAGGTAGCTATGCGTATAGGAGGAAGTCTAGAGAACAAAGTTGGTTTAACTCGGAGGGAGAGCTTTGTTGCAGATCTCTTTTCAATAGTACATTTAGGCCATTTTAGTGTAATTTACATTAAATGTATCCTCGATTAAGGCAGTTGTAATCCAATGCGCCTGGCAGAGGGCAGCGCTCGGGTGACCTCAGATTGGTTGTAGTATGCTGAGAAGCCTTTGGAACTGCGCACTGTCTCTCCCGTGTTCATTAGTTACAGACTCCTGAAGGATCTGGCTGAAGCTAGAGGGCCCTGTTAGGAAATCAAATGTAAGTTTCATGAGCTTGGCTCATTCACGGAGTCCTGCAGTAGGCTAGGATTGGTGTCGCCCTGTCTGGAATTTGCAAGAAGAATTCACAACACGAATGCCGTTTTAATATTGCCTATACTTTTGCTTTGTGCAGACTTACTGTAGTCTTACTAACTATGGTATGAATGGCTAGCCTAGTTGGGGGGTGGTTGGAGTTCAGTTTCCAATGTAAAATTTATGATCAAATTTCATTTGAAGTGGCTGTAGGACCCAGTCGGAAGACAACTGCTGCTTCTTGGCACCCGTTTGCTGTATACATGACTTTTCTCATGCACTATATTTACAGGATTCCTGGATTGTGGTTGATTTTGTCATTTTAATTAATTTTTTATTTAAATTAACAAAACCAGTCTTTCTTCCCTCCTCCTCTTGTCCCATCCCTCTCCACAAGGCATTGGAAGATAAAGTGAAAAAGTGGAGCTCCTCGCAGGATCAGTGTTAGACAGCCAGGGCCTGCGCTGCGCACAATGCAGCCACTTTAGACCCACAGTATCAGGGCTTTTAGACAGTCAGACACAAACGTGCACTCGTAGGAGTTTTTTTTTCCCCCGTAGAGTGATGTCTTTTTCCCCTCCTTTCTTTTTCTTTTTAAAATTTTTTTTCTCCGAAATCCAAAAGCGAAATCGCCCTAAAAGGGCGAGCGCGCACAAAAACACAAATTGGGGATGGAGTGAAGCATTTTTTTGGGCAGAAGAAACCCTCTCAGTATATTTGTGTTGTTAAACTGGGAGAAGAAAAGGTAAATTTAGTCCACACCGTGCAGACCTCTGTTTTGTTCTTGTACATCTATAAACTGTTTTTGGTTTTGTTTGCTGTTTGTTTCCTTTTCTTCCTTTGTTGGTGATTCAACGCTTTAGCTTCCAGTTTTTTCAGTGTGGTAGATGTTTATGGTATGACGGCTCTTATCCAACAGGCGTAGTTTTAAATATTAAAAATCTCTTCCGGAATGTATTGCTCCCCTTAGGTGTTGTAAGATCACTAAAGCTATTTTACTCTAAAACAGTGGGCAATCCCATAATCCTCGAGGGCTGCTGTTGGTACTGGCTTTTGTGCCTCCTTGCCTCTTCGGTTATTTGGTTTATAAATGATGTCGCTTGGTGTTCCCAGGCGTTAATCCGATGCAGGCACGACAGCCCTTGAGGACTGGGATTGCCCACCTCTGGCCTAAGAGACAAGCATTAAGTACCATTTGAGTGCAAACGAACAGTGGAGCTCTTTGGGCCACCCGATTGGGCAAGAGTGTTGTGGCTTTTCATTTGATAAGAGTCAAAATTTGAATTCTTCCAATAGGTAGTAACTATGCATTTTACATGGTTAGGTTTCACTTTTATGCCTTAAGGACAAGCTTCAATGACCAACTTTTGTGCATTATTTCCAAAACCTGGCCTGTGACGATTATACCTTAGCTTAGTTATTTTAAAAATCCCCCCCGCTTTAATGTAAATCAAATACCTTGGAGCTGTTCATTCAAAGGTTGCATTTTCCTGGGGCGGAGTGGGTAGATTCTCTTAAGTGGCTTCAATTAGGGCATGTGTAGCAGCAGTTAGTTTTAATCTTCTTTGTTTTGTATGTGATTTCTCACTGGCCCTCCTTCCCTATATCCCCCTCCCTCTCTCTCCCCCGGGTAATCCCCGTCCTGGACACAGGTTCCGATCCAAGTATCACCCCGACGAGGTTGGCCGGCGCAAAGCGGAGGCACACAGCGCGCTGCAGAACCGGCTGGGCGTTTTCATGTTCCTGATGGAAAACGGCTGGTTCGATAGTGTCTCCCTGGACATCGACCGGGCCCAGGCCATCATAAAGATCCTGGACGCAGGTAGATTGGGAGGCCCTTTGGACCTCTGAATCTGCTGAGGCTTCTGTCTAGTGTGTGTGGCTTCAGGTGCTTTGGTAGATAAACTCATTTGGCTTTGAGCTGTTTGATTTTGAACGTAACCAGTTTCCAAGACAAAAAGAGGACTTCCCTCCCATTATCAAGCCAGGGTTTAACATGCGTTACAAATCTGACTGTTTATTTTCAAGTAGAACTAGCTTAGTTTAATATATAAACGCTTATGTGCTCCACAAAATTGCTCAGATGATGTATTGGTTGAAGTAGGGATCCTGTAATTGGTAAGGCTGTGACGGTAACTGTGGATCACACAATTACAGGGAGCACTTCTGGTAAACAGTTAGTTTGTGTGTAAAAGCCATTTAATTTCCCAGCGGTGATAAAGATGGAGGGTGGGACAGACAATGATCTGCGCATCCTGGAGCAGCCCGCAGAGGAGGAAGAGGAGCGGGAGAGGCCGGCGGCAGGAGGGGTGGGGGGTGAACCCCCCAAGAGAGAGGAGCCCAGGAGTGTGGATGCTGATCGCAAGCCGCCGGCAGACAAGGAGGACAAGGAGAAGGTTCGTGTCTGCTCACCACTTGTGAGGACTGAATTGGTAGCTAATATAGCTAAATTAATTTTTTTTATTCCTCCCCCCTTCCCCTGTGGTTTGACACTTGTTGTAGTCTAAAAGTTAACTTCAGTGCTGTATCTGACTCTCCCTCATGTCCTTTCTGCTCCTCTAAGGCAGAGACTGCATCAGCTATTGGCGAAGAGACACAGAAGGGTGCAGGAGGGCCAGTGGGAGGGACTGAAGGAGAAGAGAAGGGGGAGAAGGTTTCGGCCAAAGACGAGCCGTCTGAGTCCAAGAAGGTGAGTGTGCCTGTTCTTTGCTAAGACGCTGCACCATTGTGTTGAACAATCGGCTTAATGTCAGTGTTCAAACGTTCCGTTTTCCTTTGCAGCTTGACACTTGACATAGCTTTAGTAAGAGCCCAGGCTGTGTGTGTGTCGTTTTGGCAGTGGTTTGACTGTACACGACATGCCCCTCTGTTCCAATCCTCAGCTGAGTAAGAAGAGGAAGAGGAAGCACAGTGGAGACAGCGAGGACGAGCCCAGCGCTTCGGAGAGTGACACTGATTCCGACTTTGACTCCAACTCCCACTCCTCTGACAAACCGGTTGAGAGGGAGGAAGGGGAGGAAAAAGAGGAGGAGGAGGAAGAGGAAGGGGAGGGTAAGGTCCTGTGGGGAGCTGGGATGAGTTAAGGGTGACGTGGTGTCTGTCATTTGGTTACTTGTTTAAAAAAAAAAAAAGATTTTCTGATTGTGCAGCGGATGTGAAAGAGCGCAAAGAGGAGAAGTCAAAGGAGCGGGAGGAGAAAAAACCAAAGGAAGATCTGCCTCCCAGGCCCCGGCCGCTCCACAAAACCTGCTCTCTCTTCATGAGGAGCATCGCTCCCAGCATTTCCAAGGCCGAGATTGTGGCTGTGAGTTGACCTCACCTCTCTCACTCAGTCAACACCTCCAGCCATGCTTATGGAACCAATACTGAACAATTCTCCAGGATGTTTTACACTTGACTGTGTTTCTCTATGGTTTTACCGTTTCTTGGTTTGCTTGGTGTCTTTGCAAGTTGATTGGATAAAAATGAAGATGCAAGACTGGTACTGGCTAACGAACCCGTTCTGCTAAATGACGTGTTAATTTAACCCTCCCCCCCATCCTGTTTTCAGCTGTGTCGGCGGTACCCAGGTTTCATGCGAGTGGCTCTTTCCGAACCCCAGCCGGAGCGCAGGTCAGTCCCCGCCAATTCCAGGAACCCTACGTCTACAGACATGGAAGAAACTAAACCATGTCTGTGTTTTGTATGCCAATGTTGGGCGACTGAAAGACGAGGGGGGGGGGGGGGGGGGGGGGGGGGGGGGGGGGGGGGGGGGGGGGGGGGGGGGGGGGGGGGGGGGGGGGG
>JAOYSI010000868.1:0-17726 GCA_025775065.1 Hiodon alosoides
CTCTCTCTCTCTCTCTCTCTCTCTCTCTCTCTCTCTCTCTCTCTCTCTCTCTCTCTCTCTCTCTCTCTGTCCCTCTCAAGTCAATTCAATTCAATAAGCTGTATTGGCATGACAAGAATTAACACGTTTTGCCAAAGCAAAATAAACTTACAAACATACAATATATATACAATATACACAATTAAAAGACAATATACACAATGAAAAGACAATTTTCAGTACAGTACAGATTTTTTTTTTCCAATTTTCTCTCTCTCTCCTCTCTCTCTCTCTCTCTCTCTCTCTCTCTCTCTCTCTCTCTCTCTCTCTCTCCATTTCCATTTCCATTCCTCATATTGAATATTGGGAAGTGGTGCACTTCTCTGTTTGCTTTGGAGACCGTCAATATGCTTCTGAGAAATGTTTGTAGAGACAATTAAGTGATCTCAAGGAACTGCATGAGGTGCTGGACTATAAATCATGTCTACTTCACTGCTATTGCATTATGGTATTTTATGATGCCCTGCAGATGGTCTAATCTTACCATGAAAAACAACACTTGACAGTTCACACTTAAAACACTGCGTATTTGACAAACAGGACACGTGTCTTGTCATCCGAGCTACGGGCGGCACTAGAAGTTAATGATTCACTGCACACTTATTACGGTGGAAAAGCCAGTGGCACAAATGTTGTCAGGGTTCTTTTGCATCTGCAATTTGACTTTTCGTTTGGCAGCTTCTCAACGAGCCTTCCTGTCCTTGCAGCATTGAAGGTGGTCCCCATCTTGTGTCTTTTAAGGTGTCAAGTAGCTGCCTCAAAGAGAGAGTGTGTGCATTATTTGATAATATTATTTCTTCCACTGACACCATCCAGACAGCATTTGGCTAGCCATGTCCTCTGTCTGACCTTCAGCATTGTTTACACTCGTTTCTGCTCTGTTTATCATGTGGCATTTCCATCAGGCAGACTCTGGGGACAGGATACCAAGATCTGATTTACTGCCCATTTTTGACAAAGGTGTAATCGGGCCTCGAGTCTGATGCTTTAACAGGAAGTTGAGACGATCCTCCAGAGACATGAAGCGAGAGAGAGAACTGTGGTGGTAAAGTATTTTACCTTTTCCATTTATTCATTTGGCAGAGGCTTTTATCCAGAGCGACGAGCAAAAGTGCTACAGTACAGAGGGTCAAGCTCGAAGCTCCTATAGTTAAGTGCCACAAGAAGGTACAAAGACAAGTGCTCATTGGGGAAGTATATAATATTCAGTTCTGATAACAATTCAGCAAGCTCTGCTAGGTCCTAACAGTTGACATAGGAGCCCGATATTACATTGTCAACCAAAGTACAAGTATGTTTCAAAAGCAGTTCAAGAATCAGTTATATGAACAACACAAACTTCACTATTACACCAGAAATTTTACACCCGGCTCCAGACTTTTGGAGGACACTTCAGTAAAGCCACGTAAGGTGCAGAGGAGACCTAGCCAGCTCTCATCTCTGTGTGAAGGCCATTGAACTTTTTAATTGGTCAAACAACACTTATACATGATGTTTTGAATATGCAAATCCACAATATTAATATTAATATTTAATATGACTTTATGATTACAGTTTTAATCTTGCTGATCAGACTGCAGTTACATCAGACTCTCATTTGATTTCTTGTACTTGTGGCAAATGTAAAGTAGTTAGTGGTGGAGCCAACAACAATGTAGTAGATTTAATTGCAAATCCTTGATTTCAACAGAAAGTTTTAATAAAAAGCAATTGAGATTACCCAGACAGGAAAGTAATGTTTGTGAGACATTTCAGGGAGACAAATTACAAAAGCTACATGTGGCTTACAGCTAGCCAACAACTAAAAAAAACTGCTCAGCCGGGACTTTCCGCTTTTCGCTAGAGATCGTTATGGAGCAGAAATGATTTGATCATTTGAGCTGTTTAACAAAGGCTGTTGCCCAGGTGCTGACACTAGCCCTGATGATTCAGTTAAGTTACACAATTACTGACGGAAATGATCAGTGCCTGTGCCGGGAAGGCTTTTCCGAGTCTGATTGTCTGATCGTAGCAGGCCGGTCACTCCACCATTTAGGTACAAGATTGGAAGAGACGTTTGGTCCCGTGGGGAAGGGGCCACTAGGCCCCCTGCAGTGGCAGATTGCAGGGGTCTGGTGGGAGAGTATGTTGTGATGAGCACGCAGAGGTAGGCTAGGGCTGATACAGTGGTCGCATGGTGGATGAGTGTGAGGATCTTGTGCTGTATCCAAGCTGCAACAGGAAGCCAGTGGAGCGTGATCAGAGTTGGAGTGACGTGGGTGAACTTTGGTTGGTTGAAGACCAGGCGGGCAGAAGCATTCTAAATGGGGAGAGGTCCAGTAGAGCAGCCCGGCCAGGAATAAATTGCAGTGCTCCAGGAGATCATCAGGGTCTGGACCAGGAGCTGTGTCACATGTTCTGATAAGAATGAGCGGATCCTCCTGATGTTACTAAGCAGCTAATTGTGTTATCACTAAGTCTAGATTTCAAAATAAAACAATTTGCAAATTTCTATTTTTCAATTTTAATTTTTTAAAATTTTTTAATCATTTTTTTTTACTTAAGTTCAACTTTTAATAATCAAAACAATTGGTGCCAGAGACTGTGATATTTATGAAATTAATAATGCCTCTGAAAACACGACTTTGATAATGACTAAAGCAAACTCATTTCAACCAGTGCTATATTTTGAATTTGTCAGCCCTTCAGCTGTTGACTGGGAGTGCTTTATTATTTTAGCTTGATTGCTTCTCCCACCTCCTGATGTTGTAGTTGTGCAGCCTTCAGTTTGATTAGCCAAGAGGACCGTGCCCGCAATGAACAGCCTCATCCAGACAGATGTCTTTTTTACCTGCTTTGTCCGTTGTCTTCTTCTGTCTGCAGGATAGCCAACAACAGTAGCAATGATTGCGACCGGGGGTGTGATCACTGGCCTTGCAGCCCTGAAAAGGCAGGACTCAGCGAGGTCCCAGCATCACTTGCCCACGCAGATTCCTGATCCAGAGCAGGAGAAGAAGCAGGCCAGACGGAAGCCCCGGGCCGATGTGGTGGTTGTCCGGGGCAAGATCAGACTATACTCACCCTCTGGGTTTTTCCTCATCCTTGGCGTACTGATACTCATGGCGGGCATTGCCATGGCTGTCTTGGGCTACTGGCCACATCGAGACCGATTATTGGTTCCGGGCTCTAAGTTTCCTGCCAATGACACCCGGGTGACCCGTGGCCGGGGTGGGACGGTGACCCAGTTCTTCGAGCAGCACCTTCACTCAGAGAAGATGAGGATGCTGGGACCGTTCACCATGGGCATCGGGATATTCATTTTTATCTGCGCCAACGCCATCCTGCATGAGAATCGAGACCGTGAGACCAAAGTGATCCACATGAGGGACATGTACTCCACTGTGATTGACGTCCACAGCTTGAGGCTTACGGAGCACAAGGGTGTGAATGGGGCCTACCCGGGCCCCTACCTGGAGCGCCAGGCCAGGCCTTATGAGAACCAGTGTGCCTCGAGGCTGGCTGCTAACGCCCTGCTGACGTTCTCCAGGATGGGGAACGACGTGAGGGTGTCGCGGAGGGCCAGCTCTGCGGAGGAAGAGGAGGAGGGCCTGTTGAACGAGGCTAAGGGGGTTTCGGGGCTCCTGCAGCCGGGCTACCGGGAGCGATCAGGTTCCATCTTTGGCCTGCAGCACCGGGATGAAAGGAGCAACCTCCCAAAGAAATGCCAGACCAGGTCCATTGTGTCGTCCTCCATCAGCGCCTTCACGCTCCCAGTGATAAAACTCAACAACTGCGTGATCGACGAGCCCGACATTGATAACATCACAGAAGACTCTGAGCTGAGGAGGGACCGCCCTCGTCCTCTCTCCATGGATTCCCTGACAGTTCCCCACCCGGACATGTCCAAAGCCTTCAAACCACCCGACCCCACGCTCCTCCTCAGGAGCAACTTGGCCGGCGAGTCTCCCTCCTGCACCTCGTCATCGAGGACCTCTCTGTCTCCCGGGTCCACTGGTGGGAAGTACTTGTCCCCTGGCGCCGCTAGGAAGGACTTCGGCTCCAACAGTTCCCTCCACATGCTCTCGGCCCACTCCAAGTCTCTGGACCTGGAGAGAGGCCACTCGACGCTGACGGTGCAGCCTGAACAGAGGAAACACCCCAGCTGGCCCAGGCTGGACCGCAGCAACAGTAAAGGGTATATGAAGCTGGAGAACAAAGAGGACCCCATGGATAGGCTGCTGGTGCCACAAGTAGCTGGCAAACGGGATTACACAAAGAAAGAGAAATTGCTCATGATCTCCAGATCTCACAATAACCTTAGCTTCGAGCATGATGAGTTCATGAGCAACACTTTGAAGAGAGGTAACTCTGAAACCAGGTTCTGAAACAAGCACATTTTCGAAAAAGACTGTCCACTGCTTGGGAAGGGTCCTGCACAGTAAGATTGGGATGAATATGCTGTACAAATGTTCACCACACTCCAAAGTCACAGCCAGTTTTAAAACTGGAAATATTTTAGATATATTTAGATATTTGATCACAATTTCTTTGGACTGGGTGCTCAGGTTGTTATTGTTTGTACAATTGAGAGCCAGGTTAGATGTTAGCAAGATGTATTAATCATGTGAAGCGATTTAAATGATCCAAACACTTGTGCATTAATGAAGGCATCCAAGATGATACCTGCAGCAGAACACAATCTAATTATCTTGTGGTTTGTTTTACTTGTTGCGTTTCTTTCACCTGTGGAGTCTTTGAGACAGAAAGTGTTTGTTTTAAAGTCTGTTTAAAAGCCATTTGTGGATTGTACCAGAGTTGACTAGATATTTTGATATGGAGCTTTAAATAATTTATTGTTCTTAACACTGCTATTTTTGAAAATTAGAGATAAGAGAAATTGATGTTTAATTTACATGTTTCTCATAATAAAATAAAATAAAAATTCTTACAGTTCGGTATTTTTTCTGCCCTGTATACATATTTTTTATTAAATCAAATCTAAATTAAATAAAAAAGTAATACTCAAACATGATAGGAAGAAGATCCTTAAATTGTTACGCTTGAAGACCACTCTGTGTGGATGTGAGGCTGTTGATGAGGAAAAAATATGTACTCCCATTGGCCATATCTAAACGTTGGGTGTGTAGGGAGTATAAAGTTGTTTTGCTGGATTCTGGTAGCTTTTTTATGAGCTTGACCCATCGTGGATGATACTAACGGGTGGGTGGGTTCAGAGAAGCTGGAAGTTTCCGTCAGTATGATAAAAAAAAGGTAAAAACACCAGACACTAGCAGTATTAGTTAGACGTAAGGATGTTGGCATAACCCTGTTTATACATTTGTGGCATGGCAGCACACAAAGGAACATGCTCTTTCTAAGAGCAGGAAAAAAATCCCTCGATTCTCCAGGGTTTTTATTTTATTTTTTACACCTATAATGGTGTCGGTAACAAAACATTCACTGTTCATGGACTGGATTTGGAGACAACAAGCAACAGGCTTTACAAAACAGCCTGTCTGCACTATTTTCAATGTAAATACTATTTTCAATCTAAATACTAAAATGAGGTTTGGGAAACCCAATTAGTTTTATCTAAAAAAACAAAATAAATAAATAAAATAAACTATATGTGGCTTCACTTCATTACTTCACTCACATAGTCACGTTGTTCATTGCATTTGAACCTCTCAAACATCTACTGTGGAATATGCTTATACAGGCAGTTTTTAATCCCGTTGCAAGGTGCGAATTAAAATGGTAATGAGGTTTACGTTTTATAAGTTTCCTTTGACTTGCCCAGGAACATATCTACCCCTGTTCACAGCCCATACTGGATTGGAAAACTACTGATAAAACGCAGCGTTTTTAATTAAATCACCGCCAACTGCCCATCAGAAGAACAAGTACTTCAGTGGAACTGAGAGTAAAGATTTGAAACCATGCTTAACTCAATAAGAGCCATGGAATAGATCATTTTTTTAAATGTAAACGTTTAGTGTGGAGTCACGGACCTCTCCATTCACAGAGGAAGGTTTTGTTAATTGATATGTGCCGCCCGGGCGCCGGGCCTCGTTTTCCAGAGGAAAATCCTCCAGGAGAGACGCCGGAGATCATTAAGGGCCTGTGTCCCCTCATACGAGTTCCCTGGAAAGCTCCTTCTCCTAGTGTGATGGCAACCAAAAGGCACTTCCTGTATCTCACCCAGGGAATGTCAGAGAGCTGCCCTTGGGGGAATGCGCCAGACCTGGGTCTTTACGGCTTTGGAGGATCGTTAAGCAGACCTGATTTATGGTGGCTTACAGTTAACCATTTTATCCATTTCTACAACTTGATGTCTACTAAAACAGTTCAGGTTAAATACCTTAGACCAGGGCACCCCTACGGTACAAGGATTGAACTGGAAACCGATTGCTTACATGGTAAAACAGTATTTGGACAACACAGCTGGCTCAATGTACAAAACCAATGCAGACTGTAATTTAAAAATGGAATATACCTGATCAAAGGGAATGCTTAAGAATACCTAGAGTTGTCATTTTATTTGGTGAATTAGAGTATCTAATTATTTTGGACGGATTACCCTGAGGGAAAGAACACTTGTGATTTTCATGGGCAGTGTGCCAGCAATTGTTAAATAGTTGCTTTTTTTACAGATGTGCACAAAACATGTTGTCATTTTATGAAATGTTTATGCTTTTCATTCTTTGGAATATTTGCATTGATGTGGGAGGCAATTACATCCAAAATATGTGCATAGTTATGCTTCAGGAACCACCTTTTTTTTTAAATGCTACGCTCAATTTCACTTCCTCTAGTATTTATTCATTATTCAAATAACATTTTCATCTTGGATATATTGGTCTTGAGCAACCAGGAGTGAAATCAATCTATGAATAAATCAGAGGCTTTTTACCCGCTAAATGATGGAAAAAACCTAATAAACTTACTACATTTCCTGCTTCCAGGGACGCTTAATCTGTAACATAAGCCTCTTCGGTTTTAGTGTTCTGCAGGGAGTGGTGGCCAAGCTTTGCTAATCGTCCGTTCTCCTAAAGCCCAGCTCATGAAATAAGTGTCAACAGTAATGATGGGAAAGAGCTCATTCCAGTCTATTGAAATCTGAACACATTTATCCTGTGACACGCAGGCATACTTTACATGGTTATTCCAAAACATAGTGGATTTAAACTGAGAGCATATAACAGGAAGCCACTGTGATTCTGTTCCTCCTTCACATCGCCCTGCTGGATTTTGTCTGGGATGGCTTTCAGTTTAACATTTTACACATTCCGTTATGTGTCATGGGTCTACTTCTCTAATCCACGCATGGCATGCCGCTTCTCCATAAAGTGATGAAGCTAATATTAAATATGAGAAACATGCAGAAACACAGTCACATTGTTTACAGGCTAGATACGCTAATTCAGCTCATTGTTTACTTTAATCATCAAATGGTACTTTTCCGACGGTCATGTGGCGGCCCTGGGATTTAAAGGGCCTCTCGGCTTCTTCCAACAGTAAACATTCATTCGTGCAACTGCCTGTGCAGAGCACAAATATGTCTTTCCCTAGATACTAATGATGATGTAGAAATGGTGCTAAACTTTCATTGAGGTCAACAATTTTTTACAGTTGTTTATTTATTAATGAATCGACTTTTTTAAAAATCTTATTAAAATGGATTGCAGGTTGAATGTACACACAAATGTATTTCAACCCTCTTAAGTAACATGAACATGATTCTATGTCTAAAGTAATCATTAGAGTGAGATCGACTGAGCGAGTGAAAATCATTCCTAGTATGAACATGTAGGAGTGATCACAGACGCTCGTGTGGCCACCAAGGCACGCTACGCTGCTTCTTCCATAAGCCCATGGGAAATTAAAACACCTTTATTACGGATAATGGAGCACTGCAGAAAACCGACGTGGAACATCAGTGATGCTTATTCCGCAGTTATTTTAGGTGTGTGTTTTGCACGGTCTTAAGGAGAAACTAAAGGCTTTCCATTAACGTTGGACTTAATACAAACAGAAAGGGAAGAGTCAGAAGAATTAAAACACAATAATTAAGTTGTGTTTTAGTTTGTGAGTTAGAGAGTAGGAGCTAATTCAAGAGAGGAGGAAACATTTACATTGTTTGTCCAAACAACAGCAGCAGCAGCAGCAGCAGCCACTCGACAAACATCCTGCATACTTGCTGCGAAAGCCGCCTCCATAGCGGAAAGTTTAAAGCTTCTGAGGGCACTTTTTGCTGGAGTAACACATACAGAGCATTAGATCGAAAATGCAAATGACAGGAGAGCGCTCTCAACTGAACTCTTCATGATTTCTGTGTGTACGCCGGGTGAGCTCGGCAATTAAAAAAATACAGGTATCCTTTAGAGGTGCCTCAAACAGCAGTATGATGAACGTCTATTCGAGGCAATTTATTTGTTAATCAATGCCTCAGAAGAAGTAAGATGTCTTACGATACAATTAACAAATACAGGGACAAAAGGGATGACAGATTCACTTCCGTGCCCCTAGAACAGGAGAGTACAGTTATTGGGAGAGGTCGGTAACAGGAAACCTGTTGCCTGATTTTTTTTTTTTTGGGGGGGTTTTATGGTATGTGATGTTATTGCTATGGTCTAGGTCTCCAGAGAGTGAAATCACATCACACATGCCATGATGTGGCAGGCTAACAGTAGATTACCCTGTCGCTAGGCACTGAGTTGAACTCTCACAGTTCTTCAAGCGTCCACCATTACTCCCTTTTTTTATACTGTCCACCTACACTACCCCCAAAAAATACATATTCAGGAAACCACTTCCGTCAGCGCCATGAGAAAAGAACAACAGAATAGTATGTAATGCATTACACTCTGATGAGTCCTCCCCTTTCCTCGTCAAACTCTCTATCCTCCTGCGCTCTTTCTTCATTAAGGAAATTGCTCTCTCTGAACTTGGGTGTCTCAAACTTGGGTGTCTCAGAGGTCTTCTTTTGTTAACCTAATTGGCCCTGATGAGACACGGGTCCGATTAAGTCGCTCTCTCTCTTTATCTCCCTCTCTCTCTCTCCATCCCTCTTAACTGCTTAAGTCCTTGGTGGCTTCATTACAAATAATATTTTCCACTAAAAACACATGTTGGACAGTTTTGAGACAACAAATCTCCAGGATTATACGTGAAGCATGGAATCTATTCAGACTTTGAATGTAAAGTGGCCTCACCAGATGGAAAATGTTGAATGGAACAAAATGAAAAATAAGTTAATTTTGGCCATGACTCTCACATGTTACTTAATACCGCCATGTGAACTGTTTAATACGAGTTTAGGCATGCTTTCAACGAACACACTTGGGACAGAGCATTAGCAGACAGGAAGTGGTTTGTGGAAAACTAGCCTCACATGTATTCCAAGTCGTCCAAAAATAAACGAGACAATTACTTATTGTTACATCTGAATCGACCGAATCAATGTTAATTAATAATTTTACTCATATACTCTTCATACCAGTCTTTCAATCATAAATAAAATAATATTGAGAATATTAAATATAATAATTGATGCATCTGATATAACATGAGTTCCATACTCTCATATCAGCATTCAGCCTATTATCTGTATATTTTTAAAATATTTTTTTACGCATCTTTTTGCACACACATGCAAGAACGAATTCAAAGTTGTGATAAATGAAAAAACAGAGGAGATTTTCCTTTCTCACAACTAAAAGCCCAGGGGAAAAGGGTTAAATGATCAAGAAAAGAAGATCATGCTTTAAATGACTGCTCCGGTCCTGCACTGCTGAGTTCCATAATTTGTGTAATCTGAAGAGGCAGCAATTACCCTAAGTGCGGCTTGTATACCTTCAAAGTGAAATCGGTGAGATAAAGGGTTTGGAAGAGTGATGTCAAGAAGAGGATTATGTTTACTTCCAGAACACTACTAGTCTCTCTTCAGAAAAACTAGGACTAAAAGAGTCAAAGGCTATATGACCACTTTGTTTAAATTACTTCATAGTCCTTTTTTCAATCCAATCTACAAAATTCACACTTTCCAAACTCATATATTCAGAAGTAACCTAGGAAAGGAAAGACTAAACTTGTTTTCCATATTTATGGATTAATCCATAATTACTGTCATATTACAGAGGAATCTGTTTTAGTCTTATTGTTCATGTTGTTTGTGTGTGCGCTGTAAGTCATTCTGGATAAGGGTGTCTGCCAAAAAAAGTAAGAATATATTTATGATAACAATCTTACTCTGTTTTTGTTTTTCATTGTGAAGGTATGTCATGAAGTAATTAAAATTAAAAAAGAAGTGTTTGGAATTTAAATCAATAAATTATGCATACCAGCACTGAAGCAAAATAAAGTCTACAAGAGCAAATTATTTACAGCTGCTCCAGTGAAAAGGAGGCAAACGATGTTCCACACAGATACCATAATTTGTAACCAATTGTATGGTTACAATTTTCGTTTTTTCTCATTGTTCTCACATTAGAAATGGTAAATCTTATTCACTGTTGCATGGACCACTTCAATAAAACTTTAAACTTATTTGTGCTTGGTTTCACTCTCATTTTCACATATATGTCATAAACTGGGGTGATACAATTCATGAGGATAAAATGGGAGGTGTTTTATTTTCTTTTTGCACAGACTCTAAGTGTCCCTTGCTGGACTTCCATATTTGAGAGCTCTTGAAAAGGTGTAGTTAGTCTACGACAGGTATGCTTCAGCTCCAGTTTGGTTTCCTTCAGTTCCTTTGTTGTCTGTTTTGTGTAGTATCCGGCATGTTTTTGTTTAATTATTTATTGGTCAAGTAACCTGATTAATGGAGTTCTTTCAGTTTGTTCTGACAAGTCTTTTTGTCTTCTGTTTGATGGTTTTTATTTTTTACTTCACCGAAGCCTCATACAGCGGCGGAAGATGCTTTCCTGGTAGACCTAACCAGACCAGTCCTGACAATTGGGGAGGGGTGGCAGCTGCCAACAGTGGGGATAGCAATGTGCAAAGTTGGACTTTCGCCACCTTGAAATGGGCAGTGCCCAACTTTGCTGTATTATGTATGAGTGGGCTGATTCTAGTCTGGCTGCAGTTTGAGTGCCCTGTAAACTTTCTGGCTGTGGAGAGATGAGCCCACAGCCAGATAGGCAGGGTGGCATCCAGGTGTTGATTAGATTGCTGGTTCCTTGGCTTCTGCCCATGTGGGCTGACTGGTGTGTCATTTTTCTTTTTCTTTTGCTTGTGCACTTGGCTGGCTCTGGAGACTCTCGGTTGAGGAAAAGGTGTTTAAAAAAAAAAAAGCTTTTTCTGTATTGTTTTGTGGTCTGTTTGTTGCCATTTGAGGTATTATTATTTAACCCTGTGTTACCCTCTCCCCCCTTACTGTAGACAGTTTACTTAGGATGGGTGTTGCAGGAGCCCATGGGGTGCCCGCAGTTATAACTGATTATAACAGTAGGGGGGGGATAAGGGGAACCAGAACCCTACATGTCCTTGTGTCGGCCACTCCTGAACCGGTCAAACCTCGGAGTGCTACACTATTGTAACAAAAGCCTATCTTTCTCTGTGTGACTTGCTATGTTCTGTTTGGTGTGGGTTAATAATATGCCAGTTTCAATTCAAGCTTTTGCAAAACAATGACAATTTGCATGACAATTTCACATGGAAAACATTGTTGTGAAAACATGAAACAACAATTTGCAATTGACTACATTCACACCTCACCTTGCAAACCCAAATTTAACAAGATTAAATTATATGTTCCAACTTAAATAAAAGAGGCTACAGGAGATTTCACCTGTGATGAGGAACAATAGAACCACACAGAGCAGGGAGAGAGAGAGAGAGAGAGAGAGAGAGAGAGAGAGAGAGAGAGAGAGAGAGAGAGAGAGAGAGAGAGAGAGAGAGGGAAAGGGGTGGAGGGATAGGAAGAGTCAGCGATTTCAAATGAAATACGAGCAACTAGCTGTTCATGTAATCAGCTGCAGGTAGAAAATGAGGAAGGCAGGACTGCAAGTGCAGGTCAGTTTTGAATCGTTTTACTCTGGCCTCCATCAATAGAAATAAATGTGCTATCAGCATTGGTAAGTGAGCCCTCTCACTGACTCTAAGGCTGTCAGTACAGAGATGGTGCTGGTTTAAAACTGTGCTCATACGGTCATGACTATACTGTCATTCTGAAATGGCCTGGTTCCGTTGCTTGGCCAGGGAAAACCTATGGCCTGACAGGAGTTAGAAGCCGTATTCTGACGTATTCTGAATATTTTTACATTTGACTTTTTAGCCATTTGACAGACACCAGAGCGACGTGGTGTGGTAGTTTAGGGGGTAATGTGCAATAAGAAACTGAGCTGCCTTGCCCTAATGACGAATACTGTGAGAAGGTCTAAAGATAATGCTGCAAAGACTTATGCTTTCTAAGTGACTTGTTCTGTCTTCCCCTTTATGCACAGATACACAGTGATGTGGCCGTTTCATTTGCAGAATTTGATCAGAAGTTATGTGTTTAAAAATAGATCTTCCCGTTATGTGTCACAGTGCACAAATTTGAGTTTTTATTTTGCATTTGGGTGGATAAATCACCTGTACGTCACATTACAGTCACCTGTAACGTAACATTATCAAGCATTAAAGACTTGTGAATTTTGATGCTCAGGTTTTTTTATTCATATCAGTGTGTAATTGGTGTTGAGTAAGACCTGTTCATAAGATGTCTGTCTGCATGTATGTTGTGAATTTTAAATTTTACAAGGTTTAACAGAATTAAAAAAATGTGTGCAAAAAATTTTGAAAAACATTTGTAGCATTGATTATTGCATTCAATACTATTCTAAAAGACAATGCAATACAGATAACAAACAAAATTTTTTTTATAAACACATAGTTTTAAATTTAATAAATTCAAATGAAATAAAAACAAACAAGTGTTTACATTATCATTCACAGGGGAATTTAGAGCTGAGATTTTACAATAGCTTCGATCAGGGACCTCATACTTGTCTTTTCATCAATGAAAATCTTCAAAAGTTGATTTAATTCAACTTCATTTTCCAACCCTTCTCAGCAGGACACAAACCTGAATTATTATAACCATATATCATTAGCATCAGTTTTTTTTTATATTTGATAACCCGAATCTTGTTTCTCTTTTGTTCCCATTTTCCAACTTTCATATTAAAGCATTTAACTAAAATCATTTACTGGAAGAAATACACAGTAATAGGTATTGAATTGTTTTTGCAAATGAACTAAACACATAATTTTGGGGATAGGATTCAAATGGGAGCTAAATTTGTGGAAACAGCACAGCTACTTATTGACAATTTGATGTTCGGCCCAGAGAGATTGTACCTCCAAAAAAATGTACTTACACTTCTTGGACAAAGATCAGGCGGAAATAATCACAGCATGATAAGGCGCTTCTGACTGTTTTGAAACGGTCTGAGCTTCAAGGCAGATGGAAGCATCACAAGACCATGGGGCTCAAAAGGTCTGAATCAGGAAACTTTCAGAATGGCACTTTTAAACCACAGCAAGCAGTCTCTTGGCTGTTTCCTGCCTGTGTGCCTCCAGCGTTTCAACACTCTCGCCTTTTTCTCTCTTTTGTCCTGGGCCATTAGTAGCTGGCTAGGACCCAAAGCTAAAAAGATCATTATTTTCAATCTCAAGTCATTATTAGGCTTCTAAATTGTACCTCAAGTGTCCACTGCACCCAGAAACCTCTGATGGATGGATACCAGTGACCTTGGTGACTTATTTGGAATTACGAAACCTTATTGATGAAAAAGCAGGCGGCTGAAAGCCTCTTCACTTTAGTCTGTGGATAATTGAATGCCATTTTAATAAGCATTAGAAACATATATTTAGAGTGTACATGTATATATTGAGAGGGCACTTTGCCCTAATGCCAAGCAATGCTGTGTTTCCCTAATCTTTTGTTTTCTCCTTCTGTGTCTACCCAGGCAAGGCTGCATGAGACGTCATGAGGCTTTTTACAGACAGACACACAACAATTTAAACTTGGACTCCCTCAAGTGCCAATCGATGAAAGAAAGATTAAACGTCCATAATTTGGCTTCTAGCAAAACATATTCTCACAGAATAAATTAAAAAAGACCAGCATCCAACTGGTTTAAAGAAAACAATAACTATGACTTAAAACTACAAATAAAATAGCATTTTCAGAGTTCCACTTTTTTTCCCCAATATTTTATTTGAGGATAAGTATTGGGAAGATTTAAGATCTAAGTAAAGCGAATGTAAGAAGTATATAATATAGTATTTTGTTGCAAATCCCATGCCTGCAATAACAGCAGGGAGTCTACGACCCTTTGACATTACCAAACTCCTGGTATCGTTCTTTGAGATGCTTTACCAAGCCGTTACTTCAGCCCCTTTGAGCTGTTGCTTTTTTTTTTTTTTTTTGTGGGGGGGGTTCTGAATTCAGTCTCTTCTTCAGCAAGTGAAATGCATGTTCAATCAGTTCAGGGTACCCTATATAAATCCTCAAACTGGCTATGAAAGACAGCATCCATGTTGTGAAGAATTTTCAATTTCCCAAGACGGAGGCTTTGTTATTTATTTCGTTTTGAAGATGCCTGCCAGTGTGGCTTTGGGAAATGTTTTCTCCAAGACAATATCTTCGCCAAAAACGGTCCTTTTTAGGCCACATTAGTGAGGCAGTTATCCTAGCACTTGGAAATATTGATTACAGCACTGAAAGTGCTCCCCAGACCATAGAAATGATAGCACATATAAGGCCGAATTACTGAGTCCAAATTAAACATAGAGAGTCAGTAAAACATCTCTCGTAACTCAACCAGCTGGCGGGTGTGATGGAGCAAGAATACTCCACACACACACCCTAATTATAGGTAGCAGGGGGCACAAAAGCTAACAAGGGCTGACTAACACCAAATATGGTGAAGGACAAGTCTTATTTCAAGTGGCTGGCTGTTCTTTGCAAACACATGCAACAAAACTGCAACATCAACATTTGTGTTTTTTGAAGAGAAGATTTGTTTAGTGGAAAGAAAAATATAGATAAAATCAAATTGTCTTAACCTGGTACACAAGCCAATAAATCGAACGTAGGCTGGGACCATTTCAAAACCCAACACATTTAACAAAGTTTTATTAAATACTGTTTGTTATTTATTCTACTCATAAAAGGCTATTAAGTACAATTAGTGGACGGCAAAGATTTACAAAGCCATAGTCAGTCACTAGCTAGCAAACAACCCCGTTAGTAATGCATCTATACAATACCTCCTGTGTGAAAATTTAATCTAATGATACAGAACGAGCTATTGAATATCATGATGAGCAAACTAAACTGGCTAAATTGATATTCAGATAAACCATTCTTAACTCAATGTAAAAAAAAAAAAAGCTAGCTCAGAGATGCGTGAACTTTAGAACAAAATGCTAATAACTTGCATTAAAAAAACGTAGGCTTTTAATTTATTATTTTAAATGATGTAACCTTCACTGATGTTTTATCTTGAAATGGTTTATGTATTTTATTAATAGCGTAATTCAATACTAATCAAGGCACGTCCTTGACAGCTTTTCATGCACATTTGAAGCAGGTATCTCAAGCACTTTGGGTTCGGTTTTGGAAAAGATTTCTGCCTACTTTCGCCCTTTAAGTTATTCATCCCTGTATCACTTGGAACACGACCAATAGTTGTTGAATTAATTTCCATGAGCGCTAGAGTCTGATCGGAGAAGTTGCCAATGCACAGGCTAAAATATGCAACACAGCTGAATCATAGACGCACGCTGTAAGAATTGACAAAGAGCACGCTGCTAAGTGCGTTTAGTAAGATTAAAATTAGGACTAATGCATAATTTCATTATCTATTATAGAGGGAGCTGACTGAAACTTTCCCTATAAATCAAGATTATAATATTAGATAACAGGCTACTTAGGTCAATTAGCCACTAAAATAACTGTCAGAAAGCTTAATCAGTTCTTTGATGTTTTTTTGTTTTGTTTTGTTTTTGGTCTTGCTGCTGGGCACTCCAGTTGTTAAAAAACTTCTCTAGCTTCTAAAATCTGAAAATAAGAGCCTGGATGCAAAATTCGTCAAACATATATAAAAAAATATCAATAATAAACTCATCCTAAATAAACCGCAATAATTACAATAAGTTACATCACGGGAAAAAAATTACCGTACTAAAATCTATGGTCTTAAAAACCATTGCAATGTGTAAAATGGTCATGAATTATTCTGTCTGACTAGCTTATTGTTCATAATTACAAACTTCTACCTTTTAACTACTGACAATGACAGTAGATTATCGAAGAGAATTTCTCCGTCAATAAAAATGAAAACATAAAAGACAGTAACAGTTTTTATTTACAAAAAGAGTTATTGTTTACGTTATAAAAGCATCACAGCAAATTGCATTTGATTTTTTTCAGCTTTTAAACAGGTAAATATTGAACCAGCCTGTTATTATATGGTTGACTAACTTACCCCTGCTATTCGCAAACCAGGCTCTTATAAGGAGATTCACTAGTAAACAATCAATCTCTCCCCTAGGATATTGTCTATTGTCCTCAGTCCTTAGTGGGGCTTTTCCAATGGACATAGGAGAAACAGAAAGACAATTTCCTAATGTGGGACACTCACCTGATTGACCAGGCAGGATCTCAGGATAGAGGGTGTTCATTCCACACCAAATCAATAATCCCCCATTACATTTCTGGATGATTTACACAAACACGTCAAGTGATTTATTTCAGGTATAAAGTTTACCACGTCATATTCTAAATTATAATTCTGGATGTAATTCAAATGTAAAAGACAAGTGGCTTAACATTATTAAATAATAATCAAAGTAAATTACTAACAGACAATATGTACAAGCAAATATGTATATGACAAGTGCGTGCTGACACTGTGCTCTCCCGGTCACAATTGGGTAATGACAGGAGTTGGATTTGAATTGGTTAACTCCAGCGACAGATCTGCTTGGTATCTAACAAGAGTTTTAAGCAGCAATAGTTGTAAGACTAAATGGATTTTACAAAGACATTGGTAATTCGAATCCAAATTCTGGTATTAGTTTGTTATCCAGACACACACTGGGAAATTTAGTACAGACAATGGATCTAACCCATAAGTCTTTAAATAGTGGGAGAAAACCCATGCAGACACAGGCATGTGTCCACACAGTGGACATGTGTCCAAACTCCACACAGACAGGCACCCCAAACCAGGACTCAAACCCAGGACCCCTGGCACTGTGATGCAGCAGCACTAATCACCGCGCCACCATGCAACCTTCGTTTGATATCTCTTCTTAAAATACTGTCTCGTGCTTTGATGTGCCACTAGGTATCTCCTCTTCTGTCTGCTGCGATGCGAATCCATCGATTGTTTTGATTGATCTCTCTCTCAAATGCGGGTTGGGGGCTTTGATGTTATTTTTGGCACATCTCTGAAGAGGTGAAAGAGCCACGCGGGGGAAAAGTGAAGCCAGCAGGGAGCTTTTGTACACGAGCTCGACAGGTGAGGCGTTATGCAGAAGATGCTGAACACATGGGCAGAAGGCCCAGAATTCTGATATTAGGGAGCTCATATACCTATTGTACACAGAATATCTAAGACTAATTAAGGGAAAAGCTGCCATCGAACTTTGCCATTATGTCTAAAGGAATGAACTTTGACATTTGAGTGTGACAAAGAGACTGCGTA